>RHLO01001215.1:0-39713 GCA_003719415.1 Aspergillus olivimuriae
AAAAAAAAAAAAACAAAAAAGGCAGCAGGAGAAACGGCTCAAACCCGTTGACTTTCTGAAGTCTGGTCTGCTCGAGGTGAAACCATCCTTGCGCCTGGAGTAGGTAGAGACATCGGCACCTCTCGACCGGGCTCTGACACCAGGACCTGCATAGGCCGGAGTGTTACCCTCGGCCCTACTCCGTCCTCCGTATCCCGTCCGAAGGAGTTCACCATTCATCGGCCGGGTGGCCCTCCGGACCACGCCCTTCTGCGACAGAATATACGGAGTAGTCAATAGATGATGATTCCTTTGACTTCGTTCTGTACCTGGGCCATCTTCACTTAATTTCATCAACCACGATTCAGGCTGCACCATGTGGGGGGAGGGGAGAATCTTCTCTGGTAGGTCCTCGGTAAGGAATCTTTTGAACCCATCTGGTTTCCCATCCGTCCCAACGACCCCAGAACCAGGATCGAAACGGGGCCAATGCCTGGCCACCATCCACGGACGGAGTGGAGGCGATGCGGGCAGAGCGAAAGGGGGAAAACAGCAGGAAGCGCAGAGCGACTGAGAGCGACCGAGCCACAGCGACCATGATGTCATGGTGGGCCCCCGGACCGTCACTACTGCCGGTAGGACGTCAATAATTATCAACCATGGACCTCCCCCCTTGCCCTCGCAGGTCGACCCGAGAGCAGTTGCCACCCGCGTTCCGGGAAGGTCATGAACGAATGGTCATGTCGTCGGAGAATGGCACCTCAGGTAAGAGAATCCGAGGAGGCCGCCAGATCATCGACCACGACCCCATCGCCTGCGCAAAGGGCGTCCTTCCCCCAACGACGGTGCTACTGACACCATCATCGGCCGATTTGGGAATGCGGGCACCTCACGGGGCTCATAGCCGAAATCGCCGCGAATCAATTAACTTCGGCCGGTGGAGACCCGAACGGTTTAGTGTTGTGGAAACCGTGTTGCGGCGTTGACCTGAGGGATTGCCATGGCGCACCGCACGCCTCTGCCGTCGTCCGCCGACAGCGGAAAGCGACTGCTGGAGGGGTGTCGCAGCATGGAGCGGCTTCCGGAGGGGTGGAAGCGGCAGGAGGAGCGACGGGGAGCTCTCGGCGGAGTCCCGATTATTAATTTCGGTGGGCGGTCCCCATCGCACGGAAAAGAACCATAGGATACGGACGCTTCTAAGCACAAGGGAGAGCCCACTGATTCCACTCCTCAGGGAGGCTACTGCATGGAGGCGCAGATGATAGGCAGGGCGCTCGGTTAGGACCAACGGAAGCGACTGGGTCACTTATGCGGGCTTCCAAGAGGGTTCTCGGTACTGTGAAACTAGTACGGACCTTTGGGTACTATCCTACGCTCGCTCGTGCACGGGATTCAGATGGCATAAGACTGTGCACATCCTCAGGTTGCGTTCTGTTGCCAGATACGGACGGAGTCGAGCAGGGAATCATACTCGTTACCGTAATCCATAAGTCAGAAACAATAATTCGACGCCGATGTATCGTATTGATTGAGCCTCAATCTGAGTGCTCGAGGTGAGATTTGTTGGCGGGCCTCTATAATACTGTACTGGATATAACCACATGCTCTCTTCTTGTCCCATCCTCCTTGATCTTGGACGCTATACGGAGTACATCCCGGGGGGTGAGAGAGACTGACAAAAGGAACCCAGCGCACTCAAATAGGATCTCTATCAAACAGCATGGATTCATTTCACCCACGCCATGTCTTTACACGGCCACCAGAAACATGCGTAGGGATCCCTACGGCGTCTCCAACACAACCTCAATCATCTCGTGTCGATGAATCGATGCACAAAAACCCGCTCAACTGCCGATGACCTAGGCTTGCCGGATGCTGCCTCCCACAGTCTCATGGCATCATCCTGCTACCTACAGTAGGTGCCTTGCCATCCTTTCCCAAACGATACCAAACACTCAGCTTCACCGCGACATCTCAAGACACAAACATGTTTTACATTGCCCATCTATGATGCAAAAACTGAGTAACATCTTCCAGCGAGTAGCCTCCATGCAAGTCCTGTCAACTAGCCAATAACCACCAGAAGATATAGGGTAACAAAAAAAGAAAACGGGTCAAAGAAAGAGGTAGATAATCATAGGTCAATCCGTAAGAAAGAGATATCAGGGTTGCAGGCAAAAAAAGAAAAACAAAAAGAAAAAGAAAACACAGAGAAAAAGCGATTCTATACAAAGGTGGTTCCGTGGCGCCAACCGACTGCATCCCTGGACCAGCAAACCGCGCTCAAGGGGACAAACTCCTTCGAGGGTACACACCATCTTTCCAAACATACATAGGGGGGTGAAGTGCTACTAAAACAAAAGATGAAAAATGTTATAAGCGGGAAGACAAACGGGTCGCAAGCATTGCGTCTCCTTCCATCTCCAGGCGTTTTCGATTAGAGGTACACGGGGTGTTTAGAAAGGCGGAGGGACCATGCCCTGGGCTTCGATCTTCTCTTGCTGTTCCATCAACTCCTCGCCAGCGATCTCAAGGGACACAGCCAGACCGAGCTTCGCCGATTGCTACAGATGATAGGAGACGGGTTAGCTACCTGGTTTCCACAGGAAAATGAGTCGACAACAATGGCATAAACGTACCTTAGCTTGGTCAATCTCACCAGCGAAAGTAAGAGAGATGGGCATGGCTATCCGCTTCTCGAGGAGACAGCTGACCTTGCCAGCACTGTCGACCTGAGCACGGAAGGTCGAGGCACGGAAGTCATACTTGGCTCCGATGGAAGTGGTACCATCGCGGCTGGGACCACCCATCAGGGCAGCAGCAGGGTTGGGGGCAAACTGAAGGTTCATGTCGACACCGGCCTCGACGCGCTCGGAGATCTTCTTCCAGTAGGAGGCGGTGAAAACACCTTGAGCCTGAAGCTGAGCACTGGCAATCCAGTCGCTGGTCTTGTACCGGGCGCTGTATGAAATAGCACTTTCTGGACGGGTGTTCATGCCCTGACGCTGCCAGATGGCTTCGAAACCAAGGGCAAGGCTGGGAGTAACCGACTGAAGGTAACTGCCAACAAAGATGCCGGTCAACCCACCTTCCAACAGAGAAGGGTTGAATGCCTTCAGGGAGGCCGAGAAATCGTCGCCAGTGTAGTCGTTATCGATTTGGATCAAGCCCTGGCTGGCTCCAGCCATAATCTGGGTGTTGGTCTTGGTGACGAGCTTGGGATTCCAGCGATAGTTGCCAACGGCCGCGAGCGCACCATCGCTGCCAAAGTTACCTTGCATGAAGACCTAATCGAAGACGGAACCGATCAGTATGCAGTTTCAGGAATTCTCAAAGATTTCTATGGGTTGAAAGAAACGAATCATTGCTTACCTTGGGGCTTCCATACATGGCCGAGAAGGCATACGGAGGCAAGTTCCCGGACGAGCCCATCGAGAACGCATGCGACACACGGAAGAGAGGGCTCATGCCGAAAACCTTCGTCAAGTCTGCCCGAAGACCGGAGAACATGAAGTTGGATAGAAGGACATCTTTCTGGACTTCGCGAGCGATGTTGTCAACAGTTCCCGGGTTGGACAGGCCCAGAGCCGCCCTACGCTCGGAGAACGAGCTGTACGCATCACTGATGGCAGCAGCGACGCTGTTATCGGTAAGGAACGAAGGAGGAGTCAGATATTCGGCCATTGTGATTGGAGTTGTTCTTCGGTTTCAAGAACGGGATAATTCTCGAGATGGAAGAGGGTTGTCGTCACGCGGTAATGCGGCGCCTGGGATAGCAGTAAGAAGAAGGATTTGAGGCCAGCCCTCGGAATTGAACTCCAAGGAAGCAGGAAAGGCGAGGGAGAGGTCAAGCGAGGAGGCACTAGCAGGCTTGACAAGGAGAAGAGGCTGCGACCGGAGCTGCTCAGGTCGAGGGGAACTGTCGAAGGAAAGGAGACGCCGGGGCGGGTTAGAGTAGTGCAACGAAGCTGTTGGGATTGAAAAAAGTCACTTTTGCTTTTCCGCCGGGGCTGCGCGTTGGGTTGCTGTGGGCGGCCGGAGGTCGACGCATGGCCGAACGAGAACCGCGCTCGGGCCTGGCCGGGACTGATTGGCTTGCGGCCTCAGGCGGCGATGATATAATCCTCCCGCTGGATCAAGGTACCACCACAACCTGCCACGGAGGGTTGAAGACCATCTTCGGAGGCTGGAACACGCGTGGGATTTTTGTTCATCTTCTTGCATTTGGCCATCTGGCACTGTTTTGCCTTGCCGCACGCTCGAGTTCCCGAGACTTCCGTCCCCGTTCTTTCTGATCCTACCGGGAGAACGCATTCACCAATCCGTACTGCGGGCAATCTTTGGGCCTGCATACTACGACGGACTGTGTGAATCGTATTCCTGCAGCCGGTCTGGATCAACGTGCTGTTTCTTTTCTTTTCTTCCGTTGCCGCTCTCCGAAGAGAGGAAAGAAAAAGAAAAAAAACACCGTTAAAAGGAGAGAATCGCCTCCCCGCATCTGGGTCTCCTGAACAGATCCTCGTTGTTCCGCTTGGGTACTTATCGCAGCCCAAGAATCCACGAACCTTGAAACCATTTCAGACCGATTTATATCGCCATCTGGCTTCGTTTCCTCATGGATACCTTGCTGTAAGTACACCGGCGACGTTCTCACCGCGGACATGGTCACTGTCCTGTCTGCATGCCTGGATGACCTCTACGCCAAAACGAGGGGATCTCATCTTTGAGAAAGAAACCTACCACTAACCGTCATCAGGACTGCCGACATTGTCGTCAACTCTCCCCGATTTCGGCGGAAGTCATCAACTTTTGTGGATGCGATCCATGATCTGCCCGAAAAGGCCGATTTAGCCCCAGCTCAATTATATAGCACTGAGTCGGGCCGGCTCTTCCACTCGGGTCGAATCGTCATCATCACTGTAGGCTTACCAGCAAGAGGCAAGACGTTCGTCTAACCAGTCCAGCATGATTTTCTTGATCCTTGGTGATTCTAATTGCAGCGAGATCTAACATACTATTGTGATACAGACACATTTCAGTTGCTCTCGCACGATATCTCCGCTGGCATGTTTTATGATCCTGAACCCCATGACATCCTGCAGAGGTTTATCAGTACTAATTACCCACAAGGCTGGGAGTGAAAACTAGGATTTTTCATCTTGGTGATTATAGACGAGCGACGATTCCCTTTGGCCAGGACATTCCGGACGATTATTTCTTCGTCAATGGTAAACCTCGAGGCTTCTTCTGGCTCTTTTGGTTGCTGACCGACTATAGCCTCTGCTTCATCTGTTCTTTTGCGACAAAAGATAGTAAAGCGGTGCCGTGAAGACATCTATCAGTTTTTGAACGATGAGAATGGCCAGATAGCCATCTATGATGCCGTTAACCCTCTAGCATCTGGACGACGTTCTCTTGCCAAAGAGTTTGCCAAGCATGATATCGAAGTATGTTCGCTTCTGGTATCTGCGCCCTCTGTGGTTGATATATCCTGACTTCTGCTTTCCTGGCCAGACCTTGTTCATCGAATCATGGTGTGATGACGAGCGCATTATCGAGGAGAATGTTCGTAGGGTGAAAATATCATCCCCAGACGTAAGCTTGCTACCGCTTAACTTCCCAGAGTCTTCACTGATTTTCGAATAGTACGTGGGGTGGACTTCTGAAGATGCAGTGAAGCATTACTTAGCTCGGATCACTGCGCGGATCCCGCAATTCCAAACAATGGAAGAAAAAGATTTGAACTACATCAAGGTAATATAAGGCTAAAGCAGATCTTTAGCCCTCATTCTGACCAAATCTATAGATGATGAATGCCGGCGAGCGCTTGATTGTGAACAATCGAAGCTTTGGGTATCTTTCGCACAGAATTGTGTTCTATCTATTGAACCTCCATATCAAAGATCGGCATACATATTTTGTACGGGTCAGTAGACGCAAATCTTTGTTCCTGTTACTGCGTCCATTTAATAACATTCGCTACCAGGCTGGAGTCTCCCTCGAAGCAGACTCTTATAAAGCAGACGCCTCATTGTCTGAGAAAGGAGAGAACTATGCAAAGAAGATGACTGAATGCTTGATCAAACACAGAGAGTCTGAAAGACAAGCGCTGATTGACGAAGGGGAGCCGGAATTTGAATTGAAGCCTCTAACAGTCTGGACTTCGACGAGGCGCAGGACAATAGAAACTGCTAAATATCTTTACGAGACAGGTTACAAAGTCCGACAGCGGTCGCAGCTGAGTCAATTGAACCCCGGTGTTTGCGAGAAAATGTCGGAGCAAAAGATCTGCGAAGAGTACCCCGAGGAGGTGGCCAAGCACGAGCTTGACCCGTACCACCATCGGTACCCTCGCGCCGAGGTGAGAAAATTTGTCATATGGAATTGGAATCGGCAATAGCTGAATGATATGGCAGTCATACCACGACCTCGCTGTGCGCCTTGAGCCAATAATCTTGGAACTGGAACGTGAACAGAATGATCTTCTTATCATTGCGCACGAGAGCGTTCTGAGAGTTCTGTACGGTTATCTGATGGCGTGTAATGCGGCAGATATCCCATTCTTGGAGTTCCCGCGAGACGAAATCATTGAGGTAAGATTAAAAGGGCAAAAATCATACTGAACATATTTACTGAAGGCCGTCTGTTAGATCATACCGGAGAGCTACCAGAACGAGGCACGTAGGATTCATATTCCTGGCTTGCCCAGCGAGATCATTCCTGGATCGCCTCAAGATATCAAGATCCCCGTACCTCCTAGTGGAGGCACTACTCCTTTGATTGGGGGCATAGGCAGCCCCAAAGATGGGTTTTCGACGCCACAGAGCGGTTTAAGAACTCCTCGCGAGCCGGAAAGGATTTCTCAGCAGCATGTGGAAGATGTCGTTTAAGCTCCAGCAGCATGGTGAAAACATAACAAATGGGGCGGAGGATATCAAATATGGCTCTTCAAATCGCGTGCCATAATTTGTGCCATGGGAGATGGGTTTGTGAATGTAGGTTTTGAAGCCTTCTATCCTCCATGTAATGTAGAAACGAAAACAATGTTATCACCCGGCTGAAGTTCGTATGCTTCCTCGCCTTCGAGCTCCCAATCGGCGTCGTTTATAAGAACAAGAATGCCGGGTCGTCTAGAACTCGGGTCAGCTCAAATATTGTCTGTAAACATTCATTTTCAAGCCCCAGTCTCCGAACATACACATTATCTTCCAGTATGAACAGTTCCTTTCGCTGATCTTTCATCACATTCTCGACCAGATATTGAAGAAGAAAGGTGATATTCGGGGGAGTGCCGGTACTTGACGGGTTTGGTAGAGAGATCCTATGCTTTCGCTCGTTGGAAAACAGAATTTCTAAACCCCCTCTATGCGTAGCAGGTCAGTATCTCCCTCAAAGCAATCGACGGCGGTCAGAAATGCTGGGCAGGCGAACGTGAACTCAACTGTGATGGGAATGGAGGTGGGGGTGTCCTGGCCTGTTGTAGTGGCATTGGCCGCCACTTCAGCGGTCATTTTGCGGTCAAGAGGATGGGGAATTTCTATCGAGAAAAGAAAGAAAAGAAATCTCGATTGTTGGCGGAAGATTGGTCTGACAAGTTGAGAATGCTTGCAAGGGCGATAGCGATGGAAGAAGAAAGGTCGTAAGTGAGTGGATAACGAGGGTTTCTCTCGGGCGGTCGTCGGTCTTATCGATAAAGGCGCAAAAAGTCATTTGCTCATCTTGCGACAAGTTCGGGTCTCCCCTCGGTCAACTCCTCCCCATTGCTGCTGCTCCCCCACGTCGACTGGTCCTGGGTTATTCAAATTTCAGTTATACCATTTTAGCTTTTTCTTCAAGCTCTTCCCTTCATGGTGCTCATCAAGGCCGATTATATCAGCGTTGGGGGTAACAGGCACCCAGCCGCCGCAGATTGGGACGTGGAGTCGGGCGTGCTCGCCTTCGGTGCAGATAACAATGTAGCTCTGTGGGACCCAAGGGTATGTATGATGCTACAGGAGTATACATCCTCTACTCTATTCTCTTATAGGTTCATGGACGTATGCTAATCCGTAGCTGTGCGTACAGGACAATTCCCACCGCGGGGTATATTCTCTTCTCGTTGGCCACACGGGCAAGGTCAGCGCTGTTCGCTTTTACACATGCCCTAAGACTCGAACGAAATTAATCGTGAGCGGATCTGTCGACCACACGATTCGACTCTGGAGGGCCAATTCCACCGATACGCGCAACTTCACACTCGCATATACCCTGGAGGCCCACACAAGCTCGGTAAACACGGTGGCCACTGCAAATGGTGCGGACATAATTGCCTCAGGCGCAGCGGATGGGAACGTCAATATCTGGAGGATTTGTACTCAACTGGAGACAAAGGCTGATCTTCTGCAATGTATACCTATGAGACCTCGCTTCTTTCCGTTGGCACTGGCCCTCCAATCGCTGGAGACGGATATAAAGGACGCACCGCTGGTATTGGCAGTTTCTGGGACCACAAATACTGTCCAAATTCATGTGTCAGAAAACTCGAGCACGCAAACTGAGTTCAAACTTGCTGCTGCCCTCTCCGGCCATGAGGCCTGGGTGCGCTCGCTTTCGTTCACGAAAGATAAGCAAAGCAAGTCAGGGGATATTCTTCTAGCCTCTGCCAGTCAAGACAAATATGTCAGGCTCTGGCGTCTCCAGAAAGGAGAAGTAACTATATCCCTACCAACAGATGATGAGGAGCCTGTGCTAGGTGGCCTCGAGCCTACCCTGTCAAACAAGGCACACCAGTTTCAAGCGACGGGCTCAAAATACTCGATTACATTTGAAGCTCTCTTATTTGGAAATGAAGATTGGATCTATACCGCAGCATGGAACCCCAATGGACGGCAGCAGCAACTTCTCACTGCATCTGCAGATAACACTCTCACTATATGGGAGCAAGATTCTGTCTCCGGCGTCTGGGTCTCAGCTGAAAGGATGGGTGAGATTAGTGTCCAAAAGGGTTCCACGACTGCCACTGGAAGTACTGGTGGATTCTGGATCGGCCTTTGGTCACCAGACGGCCAAAAGGTCGTCAGCCTTGGTCGCACAGGAAGTTGGAGAACGTGGGAATATGATGCAAATGCCGATGTCTGGAACCAGGCACTGGGCATCTCCGGCCACGTGCGCTCTGTCAATGGTATACAGTGGGAGCCTAGCGGAGGGTATCTGCTGTCAACCAGCGCAGACCAGACGACACGTCTTCATGCGCAATGGGTTCGCAATGGATCAAGCTCTTGGCACGAGTTTTCAAGGCCGCAGATTCATGGTTATGATCTGAATTGTATCGATACTCTGGGACCGGCACGCTTTGTCTCCGGAGCGGATGAAAAGCTACTTCGGGTCTTTAATGAGCCAAAACCAATCGCCAGGTTGCTTGAGCGGTTGAGCGGGTTCAAACAGTCGGACGGTGGAGAGCTGCCGGATACAGCCCAAATCCCAGTCCTAGGCCTATCTAATCAAGCCGTTGGCGAGGAAGTACCGGTGGACGGAGACAATGCGACGGGTGCAGAAATCGGCAAAGCACAGGAAAATCAGACGATATTGGAGGAGTCCAACCAGCCGCCTCTGGAAGACCAGCTTGCTCGCTATACATTATGGCCCGAACACGAGAAGCTCTATGGCCACGGTTATGAGATATCGGCAGTGGCCGTCAGCCATGATCGTAAGGTCATCGCAACGGCTTGTAAGGCCAGCTCGATAGATCACGCCGTGATTCGTCTGTATGATACATCCGGCTGGCACGAGATCCGTCCTTCTCTCACAGCCCATACCTTGACGATTGCTAGTCTCTGCTTCTCTGATGATGATAAATATCTACTGAGTGTCGCGCGAGATCGGCAGTGGGCTCTGTTCTGCCGGAGCGATGAAGATCCATCTACCTTCAAGCACTTTACATCCAACCCCAAGGGTCATTCTCGGATGATCCTAGATGCTGCTTGGGCCCCTGGGTCGGAGACTCTCTATTTCGCAACGGCCGGCCGTGACAAATCTGTGAAACTTTGGCAAATGGTGGACGGCGCATTTGTTTGTCAAGAGACTATCCCGTTCAAGAGTCCAGTGACTGCTATCTCGTTCCTCCAAGTGGCCCACAAGGGTTCATTCTACCTCGCTGCCGGTGAGGAAACTGGAGAACTTTCGATTTTCCAAATCGCAGTACAAAGCCTTAAGGTGACTCCCATCACGAGGATCGATTCCCTGATGTCCCCCTCAAAGGCAATTACTCAGTTGTCATGGCGGCCTCATGTCACAGAGGATGCGAGATCTGAAGGAGGACATGTTGAGCTTGCAGTTTCAAGCGAAGACACTTCCCTACGGATATACACTATTTCAGACATAGTTTCATAGAAGCTCATTACCAGATATAAAAAGGAACCAGAGAGAAAAAATTGAAAACTATCAGTTGGATTCCTAAATGTTGAAGAACTCCCAAAATGTTGAATATGTCCGCCCGTTCTATCCAAGTCTTGATCCCATAAGCCCCTTCGCACATAAGCAGGTGGTTGAAAGGAAGCATTTGTTGAATGACAATCCAAAAAAAAAAAAAAAAAAAGGAACATAGCATATGCCAGTACTCAAAATCTTGTGACGGTGGTCATGGGCAGAAACGGATTAGGGTCTCTTTTCAAGGCCGTACCCTCCTTTGCCCTCGAGCGACTCGTAAGTCTTCCCTTGTCCATTGCGCCCATTTCTAGGGCCTCTAGCACTGAGATCTTCTTTGAGCCACTTGAGTACAAGCTCTCCAAGCTGACTGTTTTCAGAGGTTTCAGGCACATCTCTCCGGAATTTTTCGAAGGGCCCCCACTGCTTCACAGATCCGAGATGCATGTGTACAAGGTGTGTCGGCCAGTGGGTCAGATTGTCCAGGATGTGTGTCGCGTAGACAATCGTGCATGGCCTAGTCTCAGTCTCGCGTTTTAGAAACGAGAGAAAATTGCTCCGGGACAGAAGGTCGAGGTCAACGGTGATCTCGTCGAGAAGAAGTACTTGCCATGGCCGGAGAAGACCCATGGCCAGTTGGACGCGTCGTCGCTCTCCGTCTGACACAGCGTGCATCCGCCAGTTCAGATCAATGTCCAGGATATTCACTAGTTCGTCTCGTCGCTCAGGATAAGCATTTCCACCAACGGAGGCCAGTAGAGTGGGAACGTCAATGTCCGTTCTCACGATGCTGTTAAGGACCCATTCCACCCCCAAATACGTTACCCCTTCTAGTCCATCCTTGAAGGGATCCTTGCCTCCGACTGATATTGTGTCTGTCGGCGCAAGACGTTTTCCTGCGAGTAATCGCAATAGAGTGGTCTTCCCCGCACCATTGGCTAGCACGGTGTCAGCCAGTCAAGGGATATTCTGAGTAGCACATGAGGGGATCGTCGCTGAAGAAATATAGGTACGCACCACCAATCAATAATGTTCGACTGCCCGCGGGCACATCCAGGCACACATCTGTGAGACCAGAGGAGCCGTCCTGGAATTCATATGACAAGTTCTTGACTTGAATCGAGGGCGGCGAAGATGATGCCATCTTTGGCGAGTGGTGATGACGAAGGGAATGAGTTCAACAAGAGGACAAACCGAATGAATGAATACACAATTCACAGGCGACAGAGGCAATATCAGCCGATCAACATGAGTCACTGGCAGGGATGGCGGGGAGACCTGAATGTTGGATTAACTTCTGGAGATGATGGGATCAGATAAGGTAAGCTCCGCCTTCCCCAATGAGGCAATAACCTTGTTTTCTGCACGCCGTTTTTTTTTTCCCTGTTTTAATTCAACCCCGCTGCCGTTTCTCCTGCCCAAACTTCGGCATTCCAGCTTGGGTCAAACTTACCCCCAATGAAGCTGTAGAATTTTGGAGGCTAGGAAAGAGTGGTAATTTTGTTCAGCGAGGCTATCCCATGCGCAAATTCCTCCGTCACCTCTTCCCTAGACGCCCAATGGAGCCCCTCATAGCTGTTGTTGGAGCCACTGGCACAGGCAAGTCCAAGGTAATCTACACCGTGGATGCATATCGCTTTTGAATGATGTTGTTTCTGTCACTAACAGATGTAGACAGCTCGCAGTGGACTTGGCTTCTCGTTTCAATGGCGAAATCGTTAATGGTGATGCGATGCAAATGTATCGCGGCCTCCCTATTATCACAAATCAGATCCCCGTTGAAGAACGACACGGTATCCCGCACCATCTTATAAGCTGCATCGACCTACATGAAGAATCATGGCGAGTTGGGATGTTCAAGGAGGAATCTTTGCGCATCATTAAAGAAATACACGCAAGAGGGAAAGTTCCGATACTCGTGGGCGGTACACATTACTACACACAGTCCGTACTGTTTAAGGACCATATCATTGAGGACAATTCAGAGACGGACCAAGATTCGAGCCGCAAATCTATTGATTGCGATGATGATTCGGCCACTAAATGGCCCATCTTGGATGCACCGGCAGATGTGGTCCTGCAAAAGCTCAGAGAAGTTGACCCGGCCATGGCGAGTCGATGGCATCCTAACGACACACGAAAGATTCGCCGCTCCCTTGAGATTTATTTTCAGACCGGAAGGCCGGCATCAGAGGTGTATGCCGAACAAAGACGTCAACGGCAGACCGCAACGGATGTGGACGATCCTACAGACACAGGACAACTACGCTTCCCAACCATCGTTTTCTGGGTCCACTCAGAAAAAGAAGTCCTTAATACTAGAGTGGACAAGCGCGTGGAAGATATGATTGACCAGGGGTTGATTTCCGAGGCTCGGCACATGTCCGATTATCTGCAGGAGAAAGAATCACAGGGCGAGTTTGTTGACCGCACTCGTGGTGTCTGGATCTCTATTGGATTTAAAGAACTCGCACCGTACTTTGAAGAAGTATACAAGGGTACGTCAAACGAAGAAGAGCTGGAGATACTAAAAAAATCTTGCATTGAGTCCGTCAAAACTGCCACGCGCCAATATGCTGGTTCCCAGATTAAATGGATCCGAAATAAGCTGTGGACAGCTATGGCAGAGTCTGGGATGAAGCATCGTCTATTTCTCCTAGACAGCACAAAGGTCGAGGAATGGCAAAAGTCCATTGCTGAACCGTCGGAAAATCTTGTCCATTGCTTACTCCGGGGTGAACCTACCCCCGATCCCAAATCTTTATCGGAACTCGCAGAAACAGTCTTAGGCTCGAAAGAAGCCCAAGAGCAGCATAATTCAAGCCCTGAGCCCAAGTGTTTCACATGTGAAACCTGTAAGAAGACAATGACCACGGAGGATCAGTGGAACATACACCTTAATGGGCAAGCCCATAGGAGGGCAGTCAAAGGTGCAGCTCGAAGAGCCGAGCGGGCTGAATATTTGCGCAAGCGCCAGGAGGCCCTGGAAAACCCACAAACAAGCGCTACTTGATGGATAGTTTCGTCAACACTGAAAAAAGAGACGCATTCCATGTAGGGTTCTATAGATGGTTTATACTCACACGCTGGACCGTGTGTTTAGCATACAATTTGTGACAGTCACCCTGTGCAGACACGTTAGAATATATCAAGCATATCCAGATGATTGAGTTACACTTGAAGACCGATTTCCTTGTGATACGTCGCGTTATGTGGGATGGACAGTTTAGCATCGCGACTGAACAGCTATGGTCATATGAATTGCTCAGCAGTTGTAGGACAGTAAGCCAATGCGTTTCGACGTGAGATTGCCTCATCAAGGTTAACGTCGCAAGCAAGCAGCCTGGACCTCTCGCTTTTGACATTTCGGGCTCATACTAGGATGAATCGCTGAAATCAAATATATGGCCTCCTGGTATTCATGCAACCATCCACGCCGACAACAAACAGGGAAGAAAGGCATTTTCTATCCCCAAATTGTTTGAGATGGAATAGCTTTTCCAGGCTTGCGGAACCGAAGGATATCAAGCCATCGCCATGACTCAGCTAGTGGTTCTCCAGGCAGCAAACGATGGCGAGATGATATCGCCTGTTCCACTTTCTTCCACCTTGAAAACCTCTATCACTGAGGATTTCTCGTGTTTTCGAATTCTCCATGTTCCGTCTCCCTGAATCACAGATTTAAGCCCTAGGGTGGATTAACTTCAAGCAATTCAAAGTGCAACATGGACAGGTTCATACATTCAAGGAAAGCCGCCGCAAAATTGATGCAGATATTCCCATCCCAAGTTCCTTTGCCCACCTTTTTGACTTTGGCTGGTATGCTGGCAGTGTCTAGCTCTTCCAGGCGGTGAACAATGCCGTTTTGATCCCGGAATCCCACAATGATTCTTGGGACGCCGAGAAGAAACGACTGAGCCCAGAACTTTAAGAGTTTTCGCTCATATTTCAACATGTCACGATCATTTCTAATCTCGGCCGAAGTTTTAAGCTCTACCCAATGGATAGGATCTTCTTTGCGATCAGGTTTGCAGTCCCAAACTGTTGATGGCGTCAGCTCGACCTGTGCAAGAATGCGTGTGATATCAGTATTTCGAAGCTTACCGGCATCAACTTCTCCTCCGATGATCAACTTCGTGCTACCTATTGCGGTGCGTACAACAGAGCAGTACTGCGCATTATTGTTTACGACCAGTTCAGGCCGGTTTTCAATTTCCTCGCGGGAAGTAGGGTCCCACGGTTGATTGAGGACAGATAGGGTCTCAAACTTGTAGCCTGCAAGCATCAGTCAAAGATATGATATCATTGACCATAAGATTGTGGACATACCCCAGTAGGCCATTAGTTCTTGCGAAGCCATTCCTGGAGGCATCCTTTGATTTTTCTGTTTCTGTTTCTGTTCATTCTTGAAGGAATTGTATTCCTCAATATAGCTAGGACGGGTTAGAAAAAAGGGCCGATCCCGTTCACTGACTTATACTGACATGGTGTCCTGTGGCAAGAGATAAGCTTGCGGATGGGTCGGTGTGGAATGCCCTGGCCGGTAGCAAACTTACTTGAAAACGAGTTGCGTTCATCTCGAACCCATTCATATGATCAAAAGGGGCTGCCAAAATCTAATTTGACCGATTTCAGCCCCACAGAACAGCCAGTAGATTGTTGAGGTATAGATTACCTTGGTCATCATGCCTCTCCAGGTGATGATATCGGCCTCACATTTCCGCTGCGATTCCTTTTCATGGGCCATGATGGTATCCAAAAGGGCATCTAAGTGCTCATCTGCCGAATCATCAAGTTTCTGGAATTGATCAAACCCCTGGTTGAGGTCCGCGGGAAGCCGCGGCGGATAGTAATATCGTAGAGAGGACTCCCCAAGATGGAATACGTGATCATCATCATATGAGAAGCAGGCAATTTCCTGAATCACGGTTACGCCGGTGCTCATCAAAGGAAGCCAGGGAGGGAACAGTCATCCTACCTTGGGACGCCTGATGGTGGTGCTGGAGGCATAGAAGCGACCAATTGGCTGTATATCAAAAGTCGACCGGTTCATTTCTTCTTGTGACACCCGGCTGATGGATCAATCGGGGCATAGATGTGGACGTGAGGCGCGAGAGATATACTGGTAGACCTGCAACGCTTCGTATCTCACGAGAGCGAAGCCACGCTGCCCACACGAGTCCAGTCACGAATACAAGAGCAATCAAGAGATCAAATCAGACTCCACGCGCTGGCTTTAGGGGTGAGCGCAGGGTGCGATATCCTGTTTGCGATGTATACATGAAAAGGCGGTTGGAGTGGAAAGAAGGGGATCGATTGATTGACCGTCCGGACCGAGCTATACTCTTTTGAACCAAGCCGGCCCCCCACCAAAAGTCCCGCCAGCTGCACCAGCTGCGGACACCTCCATCCATCCTGTTGCTTCTGCTCCTGCTTCTGCTCCTGGCCGCTCGCCCTGTTTTCCTCCACCAGCTCATCTTGACTCAGCTCCCGTGCGCTACCTTGATCACCTCACGCTTGTCGACCGACGCTTTCGACGGTGGAGTCTTGACCAACATGACTTCGCGCATCGATAAGACGATTGCCCGACAGCGCGAAAAGTATTCCCCCCTCCTGAATTCTACGGAGGCAGATAGCTTCTCTGAGCGATCTTTGCCGATGAGAGTATCGAACTAAAAGCTAACAAGTCTGATTTTTCGGTAGAATCGCCTCCGGTGCGTATTATGAGGCTCACCAGCAACTACGTGTCATCGCGGCCCGATATATCAAACAATCGAACTACGATGCGGCGGCAGAATTATTGGCGGGAGGCGCAACTGCTCTCCTGAGAGCTGGCTCACAGCAAGGTGCTTCAGCTAGTGGAGGGGACCTGGCGATCATGCTGGTCCTGGAGGTGTACAACAAAGCGCAGTGGGAAATCACCGGAAGGGACAACGATACAGAGGGCCGTGCCCGGAAGAGTCAGTTACCAGACAGTCTTCTTACGCCGCTCGCTTCATTTCCCCGGAGCACTGTTTGCAGTGACAAGCTAACAGCAGAGCTTGAATGAACAGAGCGCCTAATCGAGCTCCTACACGAATTCCCTCCTAAGGAACCGACACGAAGGAGATTCATTCAAGAGATAATCGGCTGGAGCGGACGGTTTGGTCCCCTAGAGAGGGGTGACCCTGAGTTGCATCACGCAGCCGGAACCGTGTATGCTGATGGTACGTTCATTCTGATTACCGACAGGTAAAGATGGTTGGCTAAAGATGAGCTAGACCATGAACCCTATGATGCCGAGAAGCATCTCATTTTGGGAACTTCGGCTTCTGCTGAGACCCTGGCCAAACTTGAATATGAGTGGTACACTAATGACGATCCGCATACGGCTGCCATCTACGCTTCGCGTGCGGTCTTCCCATACCTCCTGTCTGGTAACATCCGCAATGCCAACAAAGCTTTTCTCATCTTCACGTCGCGACTCTCCTCTTCCAACCCGTCCCTTGGCTCTCAAGAAGTCAGCAGTGTCAACGCTGACGCACGTGTCTTTCCCGCGCTCCCTCTCTTGAACTTCATTAACATGCTGCTCCTGACCATCCAGCGGGGCAGCGCAGATCTCTTCAAGCAGTTGACTGCCCACTATGCATCGCAGATTCAAGAGGTTGGCATTTGGAATGATGCTTTGGCTCAGATTGGAGAGCAGTACTTCGCAATCAAGATCCCAAGACAAGGGAATCCTCTGTTGGACATGATGGGTAGCATGTTGTTTGGAGGCCAAGGTGGCGGTGGTGGAAGGCCAATGCAAGGCCGGGGATCGTCAAGAAAAGTTGAGGCCCCCCCGACGAACCCGGATCTTGATTAGGTAGACAGCAGGAAAAATGGGGCTCTTTGTTTCTGATAGCGCATGCCAATAGAGGATAGTACCCTACAATATGTAATAAATATTATCGGGACGCCTCGAGCTCCGCAAGCCGGAGTCAAACCCCTGAAGCGGGTTCTGGCTCGTACATCCAGTTATCTTCATCCAAGGTAGCTACCTTGTTTCGAAGACTTTGTTGAACAAGACTAAAAATTTCTGCCTGGAATTAGCCAACGGGGCATGCTAGGTAAAGCATGCACATGAGAGAGAATCAAATGTGACTGACCCGCTGGTTCACTGCTCATCTGCCTGTTCCTATTGCGGTACATCAGTTCCACGAGGCTCGCCTCGATCTCTACCAGTCAAGGGTCAGTTACTGAGACTCCATCAAGAAACCAGTGGAGAACGAACTCTCTTTCTCACGGCCATGAATTTCAGTCTGTGCTGTGGAATCTGCACCAGTAGCTGCAGAGCCTCCTGTAACCCGTCCATCCTCGATGCCTTCCATCTCTTCACCATCTTCTCCCACAACCGGTGGGAGAACGGGGATATCAAGCTTGTAGCCACCGTTTTTGTCCCGAGCCACAATCTCTCCATTGTCCGCATTGCCGGAGCTCAGCGACGATATCGCGTCAGACGCGGTGGCATTTTGCATATGCGAAGGAAGACCAGAAATTGCACCACTTGTGCTGGTTGAAACGGATTCGTTGGGGGATGCAGCTGATACGGGGCGTCGGCTGAGATGATGATGGAAGAGGTTCCGACGGACGGAGGTGGTTCCCATATTGACGAGATTGGTTCTTGGAGAGTGTTTGAGCGAGCAAGGGAGTGGGTTGAGATAGAGTACCGGGGAAGTATTGGAGTCAACTCGGGCGCCGTAGTGTCAGGACGGTGGGTTGGTGTGTACCAAGGTATGCTAAAGGCGTGGGATGCACCAGAAGAAAAGTTTCCATAGGGTAGCAGAACATAGAAGTGACCAGTCAAAGATAGAGGATGAAAAGTAAAGATATTTCACAGCCGTTCATAAGGGGAGCAGGCTGCGTGAGGTGGTGGGTGGAAGAGCAGGTATAGAGTGGAAGATGATGCTTTTGGAGGGACTTTCGGTTTGCGGGCAAGTCACGCGATTTGCTTACAGTTTATTCAGCGAGCATACGTTCTTGCCATGTCAATGTCTGCCAACGTCGACTACGGTCCTCGGAACTAGGGGCAGAGATCTTTATGTGATCAATGCTACCATTAAGCATAGTCTGCATTCTGGAACACGTTGATGGGAAGCTATAGAAGCTCTGTGAGTGAAAAGGTACTCTGCTGGGATTAGTCCGAATTAGGCCATTTCCGACGCGTCTGCGCGGTGCTGGATTCGCGTCTCCCGAACCACTTTGCGTTCATTCCCCTTCGCCGCGAACCTCCCCATTCAACCACATCTACGTATCTTCCACCACGGCGACATGGTTCAGGCTGAGTCTTCCACCAGCGCTTCTCGCAATGGCCTCAAGGCCGTCACTGCAGGCGCCCCTCCTGACTACGAGCTTCCTTGGTACGCACCACCATGACCGAGAGATGGCCGTCTGCCCTGACAAATATCTACTTCTAGGGTCGAGAAATATCGCCCGGTCTTCCTGGAAGATGTTGTCGGCAATACAGAAACTATTGAACGTCTCAAGATTATCGCAAAGGATGGAAACATGCCGCATCTGATCATCTCCGGCATGCCCGGTATTGGAAAAACGACCTCTATTCTGTGCCTTGCACGCCAGCTGCTCGGTGATTCCTACAAAGACGCGGTTTTGGAGTTGAATGCCAGTGACGAGAGAGGTATACCAAATATGATTGAATGCACGCACGCGGCTTAGTTCTCACGGTATGCCAGGTATCGACGTCGTGCGAAATCGAATCAAAGGCTTCGCTCAGAAGAAAGTCACACTTCCTCCCGGCCGTCATAAGATCATTATACTGGATGAAGCAGATAGGTGTGTGATGAACATCAGACTTTGGACTCTCCATGTCACATGGATCGCTAACCCGGCTTAGCATGACCTCCGGTGCCCAACAGGCGTTGAGGCGTACGATGGAGATATATTCGGCCACCACTCGATTTGCATTTGCCTGCAATCAATCAAACAAAATCATCGAGCCCCTCCAGTCCCGATGTGCCATCCTTCGTTATGCTCGCTTAACAGATGCGCAAGTCGTGAAACGCTTGAAGAAGGTTTGCGACGCTGAAAAAGTGGAACACACGGAAGATGGGATTGCGGCATTGGTATTTAGTGCAGAGGGCGACATGCGTCAGGCAATCAACAATTTACAGAGTACATGGTCTGGCTTCGGCTTTGTCAGTGGAGATAACGTCTTCCGAGTGGTGGATAGCCCGCATCCTATCAAGGTGCAGGCAATGATCAAAGCGTGCTGGGAGGGCAAGGTAGATGCGGCGTTGGAAACGTTGAACGAGTTGTGGTACGGCGTGCCCTTTCATGCCGTCGAAATGATTGTAACAGTCCTCACTAATGCCTATCTAGGACCCTCGGATACTCGTCCCACGATATTATCAGCACTATGTTCCGTGTGACGAAAACCATCCCGACACTTTCTGAACATTCGAAGCTGGAGTTCATCCGGGAAATTGGTTTCACGCATATGCGTATCTTGGACGGAGTGCAGTCTCTGCTCCAGCTGAGCGGTTGCATTGCGAAACTTTGCAAGGTCAACATGAAGCCTCAGCTATTCGAACCCCCTAAGGCTTGAGAAGGCACACGAAGGAATTATTTCGTGGTTTCTGGCATTTGATTGGTGTTTTTGGCGTTGGGGCAACAAGCGAGGCTAATCCATTGAGGTAATCGCATTTGAATTCCACGATGTAGACTTATGATCCAATGAAATTATAGAGTATAGGGCATACTATATACATGAAACGCATCCATCGGTACCAGTACCAGTTCTGGGCATGCTGATGGGGGGCCGCTTGCTAAGGTACAGAGGCAAGATATCTCAAGCTCTGGTCTGGCCGTAAAGCGTTCCGAAGATGGCTCTGCATCACTTTCTTGTTGGCATTTTTGCGCCTGCTGGAGGTTGATTCTTGCTCTTGAAATCATCACACATCTGCTCCATAGTCACCCATTCAACACCTTCATGTTTGTTAATATGCTCGATTATCCTATAAGAATCAGCATTGATACGCCCCTGGTCGACACTCTGAAACGAGGAAGCTTACCGTTCATGCATGAGAAGAACATGTGGGCGGCCGGAAACATCAGGGTGAATGGTCATGGGGAAGACAAATTCATCGTATTCGCGATAGAAGTAGTCGAAATGATCCTACTCCATGAGTGAGATTAGCCAAGTCCCCCGTACATGTCAAAAGGAAACCGCAAAGGTGGGCACTGACCTTCCAGATATCCTCAATATCTCGCGGATTTACCCATCCATGACTGTTGGGTGCATTCTTGATGAACATCATGGGCGGTAAGTCATCAATGTACCAGTTCCCTGGGATCTCCACCAGCCCAGTTTCTTCTCCTCGCTCCAAGGGCTTCATCCATGTCTCCGCCTTCTGGCTATAATCGATCTTGGTCCATGAGTCTCCCGTACGCAGCCAGTACATCTGGCAGTCGTGGTGTGACATGGAGTGATCGTACTCAATGCCATACTCCAACAGGAGCTCCGTCATCTCTTTGCTCGTCTCCCACCAGGGAGCGACAGTACCCCGAGGAGGTTTGCCACAGAATTTTGTTAGCATGCCAAAAGTTTTGTCCAGGATATCCTTCTGCTGCTCGATAGTCATGTCGGTAGGGTTCTCATGACTGTATCCATGAAGTCCGATCTCGTGGCCCGCATCCCGGATCTTGGCGCATTCCTCTGGGAAGGTCTCGAGGGAGTGTCCCGGGATGAACCAGGTAGCTTTGATGTTATACTTCTCGAACAGCTTCAGCAGACGCATAGTGCCGATGTGACCGGCAAAGAGACCTTGAGGGGACATGTTAGCACGGCATTGGATGCACACCGCAGATGGGTAGCATACCTCGACTGATATCATTAGCACTGTCTTCTCCCCCGTAAGAGCCGAGCCAGCCTGCGACGGCATCGATGTCCACACCATAGCTGACCAAGACACGCTTCTTGCCCATTTTCGCGAGGCTTTCCGGTGGGACCTTGATGATGTGTACAAGGACTTGACCAAAGATTGAATCAGATGATATGATTCCAGGCGAAGGCCCGTGTTCGAACGACGCCAGACTTTATATACCAGACAGGAGATGCTTAAAAGTGGGGAGACTGAGGTGGTGCGGGGGACGATAAGACCGAACACTTGCTATCTTTTTATCTTACCTAAAGTCGGCGTGCTTCGATCCTATCGGAGACAGAACCGTACCGATACAACAGCGGCAAATGAATACCCAAGGCATTATGCTTTACTTATCGAGCGTCCTCCGTAATAACCATGATGGTTAGGGGTTGGTCGGCCAGACTTTCTCCAAGAAGTTACTCCAAAATCCCCGAGCGACTCCAACTCGGAAGTGGAGAGTGCCAAGAGTGGGGGTCAGAGGAATTGTTATTAGTACTATTTGCAACATTACACCGACATCAATACTGACGCCATGAGTATTCTTGAGGGAGTACACGCCTGTCATCACTTCTTCCCCTTCCAGACCTTCTCGATGACTGTCGCAGCTCCCAAAACCGTCTCCTCATGGAGTTTCTTGCCAATCACCTGGAGATTCACCGGATGTCCATCCATAGCCGTCGCATCGTACAGCTTCCAATTCCAAGCATCGAGTTCATTCCGCGGCTCGTACGCCTCCTTCGGAAGCTCATCCCTCTCGGCGCGTACTTGATCAATAGGAATGGTGGCAGCTGGGTAGTCTAGGAAGTTCCAGATCTTAGTATAGCCTACCCATCGGATTCCGCGGTGAGGAACAGCAGGATGCGGAGTTGTTGGTGCGAGGAGAACATCAACACGCTTGCCTGCGGACGATTGCGTCGCATTCCACTTGTTAAGATACTTTCTTTGGAGCGCAATCTTCCGCTTGTTAAGCTGCCAATATTCGTAGACCGAGATTGCTTTTCCTCGATTGATCAGAGACTGCACATGCGGGATCAGGGGTTCACCTGCGGCGTTGACATCGCGAAGGATATCCTCACAGCCATCGGCAGTGTAGTACTGATCCATGACCTGGATGCATTCGTGATGATCTGACGTATCCCACATAATCACCTCATGGCCTTCTTCCTTCAGCTTGGCGGCCACTTCCCGCAGCGCACGTTCAATTGGAGGGTGAACTCGTACGACTCCATCATCCAGAATCAGTCCGATCACCAAGGGCCTGCTTTGGATCTTTTGGAAAGCGTCTTCATTCCATGGAAGGGGCACACATTTAGGGTCAACCTCCCAGGGCTTTGAATCGGCAACCAGTCGGCTCACAAAGCAGAGCGATGCTAGGTCACGAGCCATTGGACCGACCGACGAGGGCACATGCTCTTGTCCTTCCGTCGAGACCGGCACTCCTACATAGGGGTACCGACTGCTCTGTAGAATTATCAGTAAACGGTGACAGAGAGTAGAATGAGGAATGACTTACGCTGGGCTTGAATCCATACAGACCATTGATACACTGGGGTATCCGGATGCTTCCACCGATATCGGTCCCCAGACCCAAAAGGGACCCATGTAATGCCAGGAGAGCAGCCTCGCCTCCTGTAGAGCCACCAGGGGTGAGCTCAGGGTTGCGTGGGTTGACTGTTAATCCCCAAAGGGGGTTCTCAGTTTCAGCCCACTAGAACGGAGTGAGTCAAGGCTTGAAACATTCTCGGTCTGAAGGTGATCATCCATACCATGATGCTCTGTGGTAAGTTCGTTTTCAGCAGAACGACCGCACCCAGATTCTTCAATATCTGAACCACCGCCGCATCTTCTGTGGCTGGCGCAAATGAACGGCCCACGTACCCGAGTGTGCTGTCCACACCCTTAACATTGAACTGATCTTTCACTGTGACGGGGACCCCATGAAGTGGCCCCTTCAGTTTGCCGGTTTCCTTGAGGGTACGATCAAGCTCTCGCGCCTGGGCCAAGGCATCGTCAAAGACTACTTCGGTAATCGAATTGGTCTACCCGGCTGGGTTAGTCGATATACCTATGAATTTCATATACAATCCATGGCGCGAAACGTACCAATTGGTGGGCAACCACGGCTCTATAGGAACATGCATTTAGTCTCAGGCTCTCTCTCTCTTCAAAAAGGGACTTGGGTTCACCGGGGCAGGCCCTCAATACCTCTGGATATACGCGAGGGTGACTTGTTCCGCGCTATACTTTCCAGTCCTGAGCTGGTCCACCAGAGTAGCAATGTTGTCGATGTCGGTGATGTCCTGAAGGACAGGATCATCACGGATAACAGAACGGGCTTGGACCTCATGGGTCTGGGGAGGGCGCTGGTCCAGATCAGACACCAGATATGGCTTCAATGCCCGATCACGGAGGGATCGTTTCTGAGTGACGGTCTGTTCCCATTGCTGGATGCTGCCCATGATGTGTCAATGCGGCTGTAATTGGGGACGTAGTTGGGGAAACAAGGTCGTCGCAGTATATTCTTTTCCCGGGGAGGGCTTAAGTAAATACGTCTAACAGGATATGGCTGTGACAGAGGGGCGGAATTCTTCCCGAAGAACCCGCATGATTTCCCAGCATGGCTATCAGTGCTGCGGACCCCAGCTTCCAACTATGGAGAGTGGTAATAATAATGGTCTGGCCTCCGCACGATGTTGGTGGGGGTAAATAATACGAACTGGGAAGAGCCCCGGCCGTCTATACCATACCATACCTGTCAGATACCGGGAGTTCCCTCGGATGTCTCCAGACCCTCCCCCGAATGACTCCAATTCATCTTCCACAGATATCCATGTGCCCGGTATACTTGTCCGGTGTCTTTTGACTCACACTGTCTGTTGGTTTGCAGCAGTATAAGGCTTTGTCTTCTTAAGCTGCAGGCGAGACAATTGTTATGGCTTCATTCTAGCTTTGGGTGCCATGTGCTCTATCCGTATACAGTAGCTCCGCTGTACCCTTGGCGACTATTCGCTAGGGAGCCGTTTCTCCTGGATCAAATTCATATGCCCTGACCGAGGGCCATCGTCACATTGGCTCATAGGATCTCTCTGAATTTCGGAATATTATAGATACCATGTTGGGCCGGTATCGTTCATTTGTCACGTGTTCATACAGCCCAGCTTCCTGGGCACAAGAAAAAGTCATAATAAGACACAGAGTGAAGACAAGAATCACCCCCCCCATCCCGGAATTATCATATCACCACACGCTCAAATGCTCTAAAGCCCGAAGCCATCCATCATACACCCGTAAATGCGAAGGGGTATCAGATCATGCGAGATACCTGTTGAATGTAAACGGGGCAACGAATAAAAAGTATAAGTCGGAAATATATAAAAGGGAGAATGATATATAAGAATGAAAGGCATTTGCTCTTAGGATCGTCATTTGGACTGCCAGAACTTCCATCGAGGCACCGGCAGCCGGCCATCCCGCTGGTAAATGCGCCAGAAGTAGACCGGAACCCCAGCAATGATGAACGCCACGACAATCAAGGTCTGGAGGGGCTCGGCAATGACAGCCCGGCTGAGAAGGAACAGGCTGACGCAGCAGAAAATAATGGGAGTCGAGATCCATGTTTTATACGGCCGCTCGAGATAAGGTTCTCGGATCCGGAGAACAATGAGCCCAAGCACTGTGAGGAAGTAAAAGGTATACCCAGCTACACCGTAGAAAGTCACCAGAGTCTTGAATTCGCCAACAATGACGTAAATCACTGTCAGCGCACCATTCAGCGCCATGGCATTGATTGGCGTGTGTCCAATCCAGGCGCCGTCCCCGCAGATTCGCGAAACGATTTTGCTGGTGCAGGACCGGTGTTGTAAATGGTTGGTCGTGCCACTGGTGGGACTTGTCCGCGTCCACAGATTACCGAACACCGACGGGAGATAGCCTTCCTTGCCTGCAGCATAGACGAGACGCCCACTGGTGAAGACCGTGGCATTGAGTGCCCCAAAGCAGCTCGCCGAGATGATGAGGGCAAACACCAATGCCCCCACGGAGCCGAACACTTTATCACCAAACTGAACAGCAATGGTGTTGGTCGCCTCGATCGTAGAATGTGGCAGAACCAAAAAATAGGAAACATTGGCCAAGAGATAGCTGATAATGACCAAAGGCATAGCGGTGTGGATCACGCGTGGAAGGTCTCGGTTGGGGTTTTTGAATTCGCCAGTAACGTAGTTGGTCTGGGTTGGTGTTAGCAGGACACAGGCAAGGGTTGAGAGAATGTCAGACATACGTTGTCCCAGCCATCAAAAGCCCACAAGCCCGCATACAAAGCGACTGCCCAGGCAGAGACATCAAGATTGGTATCCTGGAACCAGCCCGACTTCCATTCCTCGCTGGCGCTTCCATGAGAAGAAAATCCAGTAATTGCCACGATAACACCAATGATCGTAATTCCAATAAGGGCGATAAACTTGAAAAACATGAGAATGTCGCTAAAGCGCATGGCGACTCGCGTTGATATGCTGTTGAGCATAGTGACGGCGAAGAGACCACCGAATGCGACGGCCTTGTTGATCCATGGATTCACCTGATCTGCCTCAGCTCCAACCACGGCCCGAACAACATACTCCCCAAAGATGATGGCGATGATGGCGGCGCTACCAGGCTTCAGCACCAGGACTGCACACCAGGTGAAGAGGAAACCAGCTAGTTCACCAAAGATCTTGGACAGATAGACTTGGGAACCACCATTCAGAGGGATTGCTCCACCCAGCTCGGCGTAACTGGCGGCCCCTGTCCACGCCAGGAGACCGGCGATGGCCCATGCGATGAGCGATGCGCCCGGGGACCCCGCATTTGCATTCACCTGGCTCGGAGACGAAAAGATACCCGAGCCGATGATCAACCCGATCACCAAAGATAGGCCGTTGAGATAGGTCAAGGTCTTATTTCTTTCTAGTGAGCCGTCGGCCAACCCCGGCTCTCGGTCGATCATCGACGGGGCCCCCAAGGGGGCGTACCCGCCGTTTGTCTGTGACAGGGGGAACAGAGTGGAGTTGAAGTCGAATGCCGAGGAGACTGAATATGAGCGGACCGACCTTGATCGTCCAGCGTCAAGGCCAGCCTGCAAATGGGAGTTCGAGAGGGGGTCTTCATCTTCGAGGGACAGCTTGCGCGAGGAGGAAATGCCTGATGGGGAGGAGGAGCGGGAGGATCTGGCACCGGACCCGGGAGAGGAGGCGAGCGAGGCGAGCTCTAGGGAATCCCGAGGAGCATTCTGATGATAATCGGATCTATTCTCGAGGGTCGTGAACGAGATGTGGGACATTGCGCGAGACAGAGTCGGGGGTGGCAGCGAGGAAGAAGGGGGGGGAAGTCAAGCGGCGTGGGGAGTTCGGTCAATGACGGTGGAGGATGGTTTCCATGCCCGGTGATGGGAGCAGTCTAGAGAAAAGGAACAAGATGGCGGTTGATCTGGAGTTGAGGGCGGAAGAATCGAGGAGAAGAAGGCGAAGAAGCCATTGATTGTCGGAAGACGACCCAGGCTAATAATAATACAAAAGAATGATGATCGTCGGACCCCCGAATCGGGTCTAGTGTGCCCCGTGCCCGCTCTTTTCTCACTTGCGATAGGATCGCTGCCAGTATCGTGATAGTCCCGGGGGTTGCTGAGACACTGACTATTCCTCTCTCCCTTCGTCATTGCCTCACCTCGCTGGACACAATTTGCTCCATGAGGCCGAGCAAATCCCCAACAGCCTTCTCTCCCCTCCACACGCTATCGCCATGGGGTAGACCGGTCTTCAGGTCACAGAGACATCATCTGTCCTCCGCGGCATCGTCGCCGCCCCCGCCGCCAAAACAACGCATATGGCTTCGACTAGCGCTTGTCACCGCTGCTGCGGCTGGCATAGGTGCGTACCTCCGATCGCAACAAAATTCCAACTCATCTACCACCCTCAATCCTCTTACGTTCACCCCATACCGCCTCGTCGCTCGAGAGCCGATATCCTCAAGCGGTAGCCTTTTTACCCTCGAACCCCCGCAACCCGATGCTGGAAATCTGGACGTCTACGAGGCCGCGTGGAAGACGGGAGTGTGGAGCGTGATGTTCAAACAGCCCCAGCTCCAGATCGGGCGCGATTATACGCCGCTTCCTTCCACGCCGGAAGACGGAGACTCGTTGCGGTTCTTCATTCGACGAGATCCATTTGGCGAAGTATCTCGATACCTACATAGCCTGGCACTTGGAGCACCAATTGACGTGCGTGGACCACGGGTTGAATGCGAAATACCCGCCGAAACTGATCGGATCCTCTTCATTGCTGGTGGAACGGGAATCGCCCCTGCGTTACAGGCTGGACACACGCTGCTTCGTCGCACGAGCGACACCAAGCAGCCTCGGATTCATATTCTTTGGGCGAATCGAAGACGGGAGGATTGTGCTGGCGGGATCAATGATAGTGTCACGACCGGGAAGTCTGACTTGCCATGGTACTCACGACTCTTTAAACGGTCAACGCCGCCTCCCTCAACGCCTCCCTCAACGGCCCCTACCACGAATACCGCCCAATCTCTCATGGTGCGCGAAATCGAAGCCTTGAAATCGCAATACCCGGGACAGATCACCGTCGATTATTTTGTCGACGAGGAAAGCCGCTTCATTGGGAAACAAACCATTCTGGACTTCACGGATTCCGCCTCGTCTGCCCCGGAATCCCCCAAGGCTAAGATGATTCTCGTCTCCGGACCGGAGGGGTTCATCAGCTACATGGCTGGACCAAAGCTTTGGGCCCAGGGCATGGAGCTTCAAGGACCCGTACGAGGCGTGATCGCGGAATTGGGGCTGCAGGACTGGGCGGTGTGGAAGTTATAAACTGGATGAGTGTACTGTATTATAGATGTTGAACACCGTTGGCTACCTGCCCGTTTCTCTCCCACTGTTTCTTAGTTTCTGGAGAGAAGAAGACCTCCGATGCCGGCGCGTGACTACAGCATAATTGCGCGGGCGCTCATTCGCCGACGGGCGCGCTTGGCGCATCCCCGGTTTTTCTTCTCCGTCTCGCCGGGACTTTCGTTTCCTTCTTCTCTTCCTTCCCTCCCCCCCAGGAAGCAAAGGATTCGTTCTTGCACCACCTGGCCATGCAGTCCCGATTGATGCCCGCCGGTCGGCGCTGGGCGGCCCTGCGCTGTCCCATCCCCAGCACCCCTCAACGCCGCGCCTTCGCCTCCACGCGTCTCTACTTCCAGGATGTTTTCCATTCGCAAATGGAAGACCCCTCGTCCGCCGCCGTTCTCTCCTCCCTGCAGACTTCTCGTGCCGTCCCACAGACCCTGACGGAGAAGATTGTGCAGAAATACTCCACGGGACTGGCCCAGGACAAGTTTGTTCAGGCCGGCGACTATGTGACGATCTCGCCCCATCGGTGCATGACTCACGACAACTCCTGGCCCGTTGCGCTCAAGTTCATGTCCATTGGAGCAACCAAGTTACATAACCCCGACCAGATCGTCATGACCCTTGACCATGACGTCCAGAACAAGTCGGAGAAGAACCTGCAGAAGTACCGACAGATCGAGCAATTCGCCAAGCACCACGGCGTCGAGTTCTACCCGGCTGGTCGAGGAATTGGACATCAAATCATGGTTGAAGAGGGCTTTGCCTGGCCTGGTACTCTCGTCGTTGCCTCTGACAGTCATAGCAACATGTATGGTGGCGTGGGTTGCCTGGGAACCCCCATTGTGCGGACCGATGGTGCCAGTATCTGGGCCACTGGAAAGACCTGGTGGCAAATCCCTCCTGTGGCCAAGATCACGTTGACCGGCGTCTTGCCTCCCGGTGTCACAGGCAAAGACGTGATTGTAGCCCTGTGCGGTCTGTTTGATAAGGACGACGTGTTGAACCATGCGCTCGAGTTCACCGGCTCCGAGGAGACGATGCGCAGTCTGTCGGTGGACAACCGCCTGACCATTGCCAACATGACCACTGAGTGGGGTGCCTTGTCTGGTCTCTTCCCAATTGATTCTGTCCTCAAGGGATGGCTCAAGGGCAAAGCGACCACCGCCGCCATGGGGCTCGCTGATGGACCCTACAAGACCCTCGCCGCCCAGCGCTTCACTCACCCGATTCTCGAAGACTTGTTTGCCAACCCTCTGACCGCCGACAAGGGTGCTAAATACGCCAAGGAACTTTTCCTAGACCTCTCGACTCTGTCCCCCTATGTGGCTGGCCCCAATTCCGTCAAGATCGCCACCCCTCTGAAGGAGCTGGAAGCTCAGGATATCAAGGTCAACAAGGCCTATCTTCTCTCGTGCACTAACTCTCGTGCCTCAGATATTGCGTCCGCTGCTCAGGTCTTCCGGGAGGCTGCCGAGAAGAATGGTGGCCAGATCCCCAAGATCGCAGAGGGTGTCAAGTTCTACCTCGCGGCCGCCTCCCTTCCGGAGCAAGCTGCGGCCGAAGGGGCTGGTGACTGGCAAGTCCTGATGGAGGCCGGTGCGACTCCCCTCCCAGCTGGATGCGGCACCTGCATTGGGCTCGGAGAGGGTCTTCTGGAACCGGGCGAAGTTGGCATTAGTGCATCGAACCGGAACTTCAAGGGCCGCATGGGTAGCACCGAGGCCAAGGCTTATCTCGGCAGCCCCGAAGTTGTCGCTGCTAGCGCTCTGAGCGGTAAGCTGAGCGGCCCCGGTTGGTATCAAACTCCGGAGGGTTGGACCGGTGTGGCTCGCGGCGAAGGCGACGGCATTCGTGAGGAAGACCGTATGCTCACTGCGGAGCAAGCGCTAGAGAAGGTGATCGGCCAGCTCGACGACCTTGTTGCCGATGCTGAGAAGCGTTTTGCTCCTGAGGAGAGCGTGGAGGACACCAATGATGCTGCCACCGAAGTGTACCCCGGTTTCCCGGAGCGTGTGTCGGGGGAGATTGTCTTCTGCGACGCGGACAATATCAACACGGATGGAATTTACAGTGCCCAATACACGTACCAGGACAACGTCTCGGTTGAGACCATGGCTGAGGTCTGCATGGCCAACTACGACCCGCAATTTGCCTCGCTTACCAAGCCCGGCGACATCCTTGTCACTGGTTTCAACTTCGGCTGTGGAAGTTCCCGCGAACAGGCTGCTACCGCGATCCTGGCAAGAGAGATCCCCCTCGTCGTGTCGGGTAGCTTCGGCAACATCTTCTCCCGTAACAGTATCAACAACGCTCTGATGGGACTGGAAGTTCCCCGCCTGATCAGTCGTCTCCGAGAGAGTTTCGGCGGTGACAAAGCTCTCACCCGCCGCACTGGTTGGACGTTGACCTGGGACGTCCGCAAGAGCCGCATTGAGATCCAGGAGGGCGAGAATGGCCCCAAGTGGACCCAAAAGGTCGGCGAGCTCCCTCCCAATGTGCAAGAGATCATTGCCAAGGGAGGGTTGGAGAAATGGGTCAAGAACGCCATCAGCGCGTGAGTCCCCCAAACCTAAGCCACGGTTGTGAGCATGTTGAGAATCGAAGATTTATACCCGAGCCCTTTCTTCAATTTGTGAATGATTTTCTGGTTGCGCGCAAGGCGCTTTGGAGAAGAAATTAGATTTCCGATGCCTGGCATGAATGAAAAAGCATTGGTTTCTCCTACGGTTCCCCCCCCCCTTTTTTCTTTTTATTTTTTTTTTTTGTTTTTGGTGACTTGTTATGATTTTTCTTGGGCAACATGTACAGTATAGTACACCCGGTGTGGTGTCGATTAGCTTGTTTTCTTCCTACCATAGAACTCAAAATGATGTACATGACAGACACTCTTGTGATTTCTTTCTGATTCCCCATCTCTCTTCCATGGGTTCGACTTGCGACTGTCAGCTTGTCTTTGGCCTCCTCCGCCCCTACCTCCAGGAATCACCGTGGCTGCCAGTGTGGCAGTGTTCGCGCAAGAATCATCAACTGTTGAACGGACTGCATACGAGCAGGTGGTGACCCTCACCAGAGATGCCACCGGCCAGCACACGGGGCTGGGGTTTAGCACCCGTGTGAAGGTGATCTGGAACGAAGATGTGATGAAAGGCCACCAGGACAGACTGCGGTCACAGATAGTTGCACTTCAACTCCTGTTGCAGGCATATCAGTGGTAAGGACGCTCTGCAGCGATTGAACTCATACAGGCTAAAATACTGTCCCAGTCGATCCTCGTCCGAGCAAATTGCGTTCCTGGAACAGGTCGAAAGTCGTCGTATCATCCAAAAAAGTGGCAGAGGACACGGAGACACTTCGTACATCCAGCAGCTACGCAGGTTCTCGTGCTGATACGGCCAGCATTAGCCATCATCAGTGGTCTACTACGGGAGAAACAGTTTTAGGTTTCGATCAAAGTGTCACGGTCTCTGTGCCCTATCGCCGTGTCTTTCAGCCCTCACGGTCAGGCACTGAGACCCTGCCAATGATGGGGAGTACAATCCAGAGTAGTCTGACAAAGGGTAAGGCAGTGGTATACTCGCCAGTGGGACTCCACCGACGTCGCAGGTAAGCATACTCGCCCTGCCGGTTCGACCCCATGAATCCATCACCAATGGCCACAGCAAAAGTGTCACGTTTCGACCAAACGCGTTTCAGCCAAATAAAGTGGTGTGCGACGATGGAAGTCAGAGAGTACGTCCTCTTCGCTGCCAATGCACGGCTCGGCATCGAAGCGCGAAAAGTATCGCTCAGTGCTCAGACAACTTAGTCGGTCGAATTCGATTGTGTCCGCCTCGCCTCGCCCCAACGAAATTAAATAGATAGCCTAGGACTGAATCGACAAAAATCCAAGCGTCGCGACACAAGTTTGAGTATTGACTTTAATTCCATTGAATATGGAGACTCAGACTTCAAATGGTCGAACTGCAGTGTGGGTGGCGACGGAACATGGACAGCTGGAAGCTGCAAGCCTGCTTCTCACAAAGATAGCACAGTGAATGCGAGGGCAAATAACAAATTGACACCTTTTCATACAGCAGCGAAGGCTGGTCACGCCACAATGATCGAGACAAAGCCGACACGGAGGCCAGAAATGGGCTAATGATGACCGCGCTTCGGTATTCTTGTGAGGGGGGGTGCCATAAAGCCGCCGAATCTCTTCTCAACAGCAAGGCCAAAGTTGACTCGATGGGAAATACTCATCTGCGCAGCCGCTATGGAGCAATTGGGCACCACGCAACTCCTCAAGCGAAAGGTATCTGATAGACATGCCGACAATGTTTCTATGACAGCACTACATTGGGCCGCCTTCAACGGCCACACAACGGCCACACAGAGGTCGTCGATATCCATAGCCCAAGCAAGGACTCCCTGTCTGTCATCAACGCTGCAGGACGCACCACTCTGCATCTTGCAGTCATCAAATCGCGTTTTTACGTGGTAGAACTGCTTCTGCGCAGGAAAATTTCGAAATAGACTCGATGCCAATCTGACATGGCTGCATTGCACTACGCCTGCATGGCGGACAACCTTGAGATAGCAAAATTGCTTCTCCTTTCCGAAGCTAACATCGAGGTACAAGCTGAAGATCAATGGCGACCCATCCATATCGCCGCAACATGTGGATCAATAACCGTTCTCAACCTGCTTTGCAACAAAAGGGCGTCACTAGAAGCGCGGGACGCCCTGGGAGACCGGGCTCTCTGTACAGCATGCAGATATGGATACACTGCAGCAATTCAGAATCTTCTCGATCGCGGCTCTCCTTTGTACCTGCCATATGAAAACAGGGCCTAGGAGGATTCGCCGCTATGCCTAGTTGCCATGGAAGGACACCTCCTCGCTGTCAACTTCCTCAGAACAAGTGCATCTGTGATGAAGCAGAATGATGCCGGGTGGCCACCATACTACTACGCCATGCACCAGAGAAACCTGGAAGTACTCCGGGTCCTGCTAAAGCACAATCCCACCAATTTCTCTCGAGGAGACATCGATCTGTCCCAAGCAATGGAAATGACTGAACTTTCTGCCTCGGTGAGCATCTCGGAGGAGCGCAAGCGGGAGGTGCGCAGTATGCCAAGTCAAGCGTACCTCTTCTTCGCCGACACCTATGACATCCAGAACTACCCCCTGGCCTAGGGAACCTGAATCATCACATCCTCCAAACCATTCGTGAATACCCTTGCCATGCATTCAAGCCCTCAGTCTTTTCCCGAACCCCCCACCGTCCATCATCGATTTGGGCCTCTTCACGCAAGCAGCCCACAAGAGCTGGCGGGAACGCTGGAACAGGGATTACCGCCGAGTTGATCTCATACTCCCGAAAAGATGCTGACCGGACGCTCAAGATCAAATGTGGTGGCATCTTTTGTGCCCGTGAGCAGCCCGCGACAGTCTCCTGTGTCGGGGGTGAAGGGTGAAGCCTCGGACCATCCAGCGGCGCAACCCCTCGCGAGCTCAGACTCGACGACAAGGGAGATACATCATGAATCCATGCTCATACCCCAAGCCACGAAGATATCCATCAATTCGATTCAGAGTCGGTAAACTTCGTGTACACTGCCCCAGAAGAAGCTTTGCCGTGATGGGGGTATGCAAGTATGCAGCAGGGTAATGTGGAAGGCCCGAAGACAAGGCCTCCAATCGGACGGACATAAGCGCCATGAGTCATTGTCCAATACTCTGCAAAGCTTGTTATTGGAATAATTATGTGGCCATCCTCGATCTCTTCCCTCAGCTGACCGAATCACTTGCTGTCAACGTCCTGGTGGGCTTTGTTTTTGCCCACACAGGATCGCTCAATTTGTCGGTCGGTCGTGAGGGTAGAAGATACAGAACGACCCTCACATCAGTGATGTCCTATAGATTCCAACGAAGCAGTCCAGCCAAATGCTAACCAAGCGTTGACAGTGACAGAACGAAAAAAAGAAACAAGAACAAAGCTGCAGGGGGGGAAAGAAAGAGGGCAGAATCAATCCGGCCCGACCCGTTATGACGACGGTGGGATCGTTGATACAGGCAGCATGTTAGTCACAGTGGGTGCCTGGAAGGGCAGTGAGGCAGACATGATTCATTCGTCTATTTCTATCTCATATATATACGGCAAAGTGGTGGTCGATTACTTCCGAGTCCAATTCTCCGATCACTCGCAGATCAACTGCATTGAAGTCTCCTCCGGCATTGCACTCGCTCTAGCACTCTTCCGCGACGACACCCTGCCAATTCACAATTCAATCCATGGGAAGAGGCGGTTACAACGCGCCGCAGTCTTCCACGCCGGTCTCCATAGCTTGTTCTCCTTCGCCTCACGCCCGTGTACGCCGGGTCGCAACGTTTACGACGACCTGTGCTACAACACGACAACAATAGCTGGATCTTGGCGAAGCGACGATTATCCTCGTTCTCTTCGGCACAGAACCACCGCAGAATGAAGATGAAGGTGCACTGGGGCCGGCCGAGGATGCGGACGAAAGTTGATGTTGGAAGATCAATCTTTCTCGTGATACAACAATTCCCACCGTCATCTCATTTCCCAACGCAGAATCTAGAAGATCAACACCAGATCATGTCAGCGACAATTCAATCACAAAGAATTTCACAATCAAAACCTACTTCTCGAATACGACCCCCAGCACGTCCTCCACGTCGCCGCCCTCACCCTTGCCGGTGATCTTCGCCAGAGTGTCTGCGGCGAATCGCAGATGCTCAGCGGCTGTTACGATGTCCACGTCCAATTCGATAGATTGATGATTAGAAGGCTGGTCCGGGTGTTTTGGCGTTTGGGACGGGGACGTTTGACTCAAGAATGCTTTCAAATGTTCCACGCATATTTGTAAATTAGAGCTTTGTCGATGAGTGACCCCTAGGGAGTCTTCCCAATATGACAGATCGTACTGTCCATTCTCATCGCCTTGGATGCTCGAGGGCGAAGCAATCTCCTCAAAGGTAGCGACCAATCCTCGCAGAAACGCCTGTATAGATCCTGGGTCGCTATTTTGCGCGCTGACAAGGCTTTCCTGAGCTTCGCGGCACGAAATGCCAAGGATGCGCCACGATGGGACAGCGGGGAACAGAGAGCCTACAGCCGCCATCAACTGCGACGGTAAAGAACCCAATGTGTCCCGTTCAGACATGGGCAACCGGTCACACTTATTGATTGCGATGACAATGCACTTGCCCGCCTGAACACAATCATGGACAGCGTCCACGACTTCCGGCTCAACCGACAATCGATATGGCTCGCCATTCGTCCCATCTTCCAGGGAGATGACAGTGACCACGACATCAGACTCCAGGGCACGAGCCTTCGCACGCCGGATACCTTCCTTCTCAACCGCGCCGATCACAACCGACCCCTGGCCATCGCCGCCATCAGACCGGATCCCCGCCATATCCCCAAGCTTGCAGTACCAGCCACTCAGGTCGACACCGACATCGACAATATCACGAGTCGTGCCTTCCTCGGTGCTGACAATGGCGGCTTCTTTGCCCACAACACGGTTCAAGAGCGAGCTCTTGCCGGCATTCGGTGCCCCAAGCAGCGCAACTTTAATGCCATGCCGCAGCAATTCCCCCTTCGACGCATTCTGAATGTGTAACTCGATCTGTACACAGAGCGCCCGCACTTGTGACGCAACCGATAGCACCAGCTCATCCGAAGACTCATCAAAGTGCTGGTCCTCCGCAAAATCGATCAAGGCTTCTAGTTCCCCACGGGCATACAGCAACTGCCGACGCCACTGGTCGTACCGCTTTGAGAGGGCGTCGCTAGCGCCTCGGACGGCTAAGCGACGCTGTTGTTCTGTATCCGCCGCTAGAGTGTCGCCCAATGCCTCAATCTGCGGTAAATCCAATCGGTCATTCAGGAACGCGCGGCGGGTGAACTCGCCCGGTTCGGCGTAGCGAATAACATATTTATTCCGGTCTTGGCCAATGCTTGCAATCGCGGTCAGAACGGATTTGACAATAGCTGGGCCACCATGAAGCTGCAGTTCCAGAACATCCTCGCCGGTAACCGTTTTGGGTCCGGGGAAATACAGAACAAGCGCCCCCGCATCCAGAACACTATTGTTTGAGGGCTCCCGAACTGGGTCATAGAGGGTCCGGACGGCCGCGACGCGAGGTCTGGGGAGTGGTCGATTTGGACAAAGCGCTTGATATATCTATACGACATGTCAAACAGCAGGATTAGCAACGAGTTTGAGATGCGATCAGGAAGGTGTCGTACCTGCTCACAGGCTGCGCCAGACACCCTGACTACCGCGATGGCAGCGCGACCAGGGGCCGTTGAGAGAGCGTAGATAGTCGACTCGCCGTCTAAGAAAGTACGCGCAGGCGGAGACACAGAAAATGCCCGGCGATGTGGCAGCAACGGCGCAACATACGGTGCGGTACTGCGGAAATGGGACCTATTCCAGGCCGCTACAGAAAAGCGTCTGCTCCATGACAGCTGAGACGAGACAACCCTTTGAAGGTTGCGAAAAGGAGTCGCTCGCATGCGCAAAGCAAAACTGGCAGAAAAGCACTCTGGAGAAGAAGCGGGTATCGACCAACAGTGGAAACTGGAGAAGGAAGGCGAAGAAGGAAGCTACGGTGAAGACGGAGAAACGTCCCCGAATCGGTCACATGACATCACATTCAAACGGCTACAAACAATGGCCACCGGAAGAACAACGTGGTAAACATGACCCATAGTATGCATCAAGGTCCATTGCATCACTTCGTCACGCCTGCGCATCCGAAGAACGCATGGCCGTTGATAGCATATCCCCCGTTGCAGCAGACATCCAAGACTTCGCGACAAGCGTCACAAAAAAGTAGAAGGAAATTATGTACAGACAGCACTCGACGATAAGCCCCCCGGCCGGTCGATGAGAACAGAAAAGAAACAGGAAATGTCAAGAAGACTGAGGCTATGGATCGTAAGAAACGAAGCCAAACGCAATGTACTAGAAGTTAGACAAAAGAGTTAGAAGAAAAGACACAAGAGCCCAAGCCGGAATGATGAAGTAAACGAAATGATAAACAACGAAAGAGCAGATCATAAAACCAAATATGCTCCCATCACGCTGGCTAATGTCTCCAACCAAGACAAACAGAAGAGATAGTTCAGTGGGAATTATGCAAAGGAAAAACAACAGAACAGAAGTCAAACAATGCGAGGGGGGGAAGCCGCCACGAAAATATGGTACAGACAGCAAGAAAGTAGAATGTTTCCGAGACGGCATCAGTCTATCAAACATTACATTTAACAAAGTGTGTGATAAAGAAATGAAAGCGGCGGGAAAGGGGCATATACATCGATCAATCTGACTTGTCGGAGGACTTGCTCGAAAGACCCTCGGCACCGTCGCCATCGTCACCGGGCGCGTCATGTCGGTCAGCCGTCGCAGATACGACAATAGATGGTGGAGGAGCTTGCGATGAAGCATCTTCCTCGTTCGGAGGACTGGCAGCAGTAGAACCATCGGGATCCATAGAGTCGGTGCCAGGAGATGAGGCTGGTTCCACAACGGGCGAAAGAACAGTACCATCAGCACCAGCAACATCTTTGCTACCGCTCGTGGCGCCATTCCGTCGGCGAAGTCGTCGTTTGCGACGTTCTTCTTCGGCGGATTCTCTCCGTCTGCGGGCTCGTTCTCCATCATCTGCGTTGTCTCGGAGGCCTTGCAGCATGCTTGCGGCACGATCGGCCACATCCTCACTCGCCGACACTTGAGAGGAATCTCTGCTGCCGGTGCCACCATCCGATTCAGGGTGGGGAGGGCTCAGAAGCCCAGTCTCCGTCGCGGTGGAGTCCCCTTTGTCGGCAAGGCTGCTATCATCCACGTTACTACCGCCGTCCACACTTTCGGGGCCATCGACATCCGGCATCTTCTGTCCCGAAGCGACGCGGACCTGGTGTCGCTCCTTCAGACGGGCACGACGGCGACGATCACGTTGATCTCTAGCCTGCGGAGCTGCAGCGCGCAGCTTCTCCAACAACGAGTCCATAGCGCCACTGGTGACGGGTGACTGTGGCCCTTCACTGCTGGAGGCAGCACCATTAGCAAGGCCAGCATTGATCCGCTTACGAGCCAAAGAGGCCTCGGTGCGCTTTCTGGCTTCCTCCAAGGTCATATTCTTCTCCTTAGATTTCTGTAGATTCCACAATGATGAGCAAAGCATTCAGATTAGACTGGAATAAGCGGACACATACCTTCCACTCCTGCAAGAATGCAGCCAACTTTGCGAAGAAGTCGCGCCGAGCACCCTCATCAGTGTTGTCTTCACCGTAGAAGACCATGATATCATCGTATGACTTGACCATTTCATCCAGGTAGAGCTGCAATTGCTCGGCCTTGCGTCGCGCGTCCTTCATACTCCGTTGGACGATTTGGCTAACACGGTCCTGTGGATGAAACTTCTTCGGATCACTCAAGTTACCGGCATCTAAGCTTGCCTGGACATTCTTAATGTTCTCGATATACTTCTTTGCATCCATCCGGAGTTGGTCCACGTTGAGTTTCTGGATGGCGATGACACCATTGATCTCGTCGACGAAGTCCTCCCATTCGGGATATTGATTGCGAACAATTCGCTCAACAAGGTCTGCGAAAGTGGTTTCATTCTTGTCATCCTTCACCATTCCAAGGCGGGCAAGAGAGCTCAATTTGAAGCCTTGTGCTTGCTTATTGGCATCGTTCATGAAGTTACCGATGTCCAAGATGAGACCGAGAACATTCATCAACGAGACCGAATCCCTCAATGACTCGCTAACTTTAACAACATTTTTGAGTTCCGACGAGATCTGCTCGTATTCTGGCTCGAAAGAACGCGTCAACGCCAAAGCACGCATTCTGGCCTTCCAGTAATGATTGAGCTCATACGCGGTGTAGAGATAGATCTGGTCTTCACGCGTGAGTTCATTAGGATCTTGCTCTCGATCGGCACTAGCAGCATCAGGGCCTGTCCAATCTCGGCTGTAAGGGGCCATCTGCTTGGAGACATTCTCAGGGATCGTGCAGAGTTCATCCCGCTGTAAGAAATCCATCACGACCATGTTGTCTAGGATGTCTGCGTCACAATGGATGATCCTCTGCACAACATCATCGGCAGGGTATTGCGAAAACTTTGCCAAGGCAATTTGGAATGTCTTTGACAAATCATTAGAAATGATTTGTTTCTTGTCTTTGCGCTTTTTGGCAGCGGTACCACCTCCGAAGATCTTGGTCTCTTTTGCCATGAAGAGTCTTTCCACTTCATCCAATACCCCCCTTTTGGCCAGCTCAATATACTTCTCTTCCTTCGCCTCAGGTGTGTGAGAATGAGATGCCCAAACAGTAACCTGTGGAGTGTCCACCTTATCCCAATGGAGAGCCTTAAGCTTCTTCTTAGGCCTAATAGACGGCATAAGACCCGTCGGCTTGGAAGACAGATTTTGCGAAGCCAAGTAGTTTGCTCTCCAGTTGCCAAATGCAGCACCAGGAGCAGGGGGTGGCGGTGGTGCCCCAAATGATGCACCAGGG
>RHLO01001217.1:0-10787 GCA_003719415.1 Aspergillus olivimuriae
AACATAAGCAGGGAAAAAACAGAAGCAACCCCTCAAGACCAAAAGACGCCACAAATATGCCGATTGAGTCGGTTTTCATTCTGTCCTTCTCTCACACACACGGCCAAGAAAAAAACAGAGAGAACAATATTTTCGCTGATTAAAGGGAACAACGCACGGGACAACAGCACCAGAAAGAAGAAGCGAGTTGTAGGCAAAATGGTACACAACAACGGCCATCCTCCTCACCGCACAGACACACCAGACCGGTTGGTAAACATACGAGCGGCAATGTTCATCGAGGCCAGCTCTTGGAACAAAAGCTTGGCTGCATACGGGATATGCACCTGGGAAATTCGGTGCTTGTTATTGCACAGGCGACACTCGAACAGGCCCTTCTTCAGTTTTCTGCAGCAGGGGGGTCAGCCATTGTTCGTGTCATGCACGATCGGAACCATGCCAACGAATCAGCAGAGGGGGAGGGGGACTTACGCAATGGGGGTCATCAGTCCACAATCGTCGCAAATGTGCACGCGGAACGGGTCGGAAACGTCGAAGAGCCGCTCCTTCAGGAAGGCACTGGCTCCGTGCGCAATCATACAGTCGCGCTCCATCTCTCCGAATCGCAGACCACCGTCACGGGCACGACCTTCCACCGGCTGGCGGGTCAGAATCTGGGTCGGTCCTCGAGCACGGGCGTGGATCTTGTCGTCCACCATGTGTCGCAGACGCTGGTAATACGTTGGGCCCAGGAAGACCTGCGCTACCAACTTCCGGCCAGTGTGCCCGTTATACATCACCTCAAACCCGCGCGACTGGTAGCCGTGCTCCCGCAGCAGCCGGGAGACCGAGTCCACCGTGACGTCCGTGAACGGAGTCGCATCACCCTCGAACCCACGGAGGGCCGACACCTTACTGAGCTGACACTCGATCAAGTGAGCAATAGTCATACGCGACGGAATGGCGTGGGGATTGATGATCAGATCGGGACACACGCCCTCCCGGGTAAACGGCATATCTTCCTGGCGGTAGGTGATACCGATGGTACCCTTCTGTCCGTGACGCGAGGCAAACTTGTCACCGATCTGGGGGATCTTGGTCGTCCGCATGCGGACCTTGACAAACTTCAAGTCGTCGTTGCTGGTAGAGACCAAGACTTGGTCCACAATACCGCTCTCCGTGCTCCGAAGCGGTGTCGACACATCCAGTTTGGTGTGCGCCTTGGTACGCTGGCCCAGCTCTTCCGCATCAGGCGAGAGCGGTGCAGTCTTGCCGATGATGATATCTTCACCCGACACACGGACACCGGGGGCAATGATGCCATCCTCGTCCAGTTTGTCATATGTACCCTTGCGCATGCCAAGGGTGTCAGATCGCATGGGCTTCTCGAAGCGCTCAACGACGGTCAATCCGACCATCTTCTCCGAGTCCGTGTATGTACGGTAGAACAGACTCCGGAAGAGGCCACGATCGATGCTGCTCTGATTCATGATCACCGAATCTTCCTGGTTGTATCCAGAATAACAAGCAATAGCCACGATGGCATTCTGCCCGGCTGGCAACTCACGGAACCGCAAGAACTCCATGGACCGCGTGGTGGCTAGTGGCTTCTGCGGGTAATAGAGAAGGTTCGCCATCGTCTCCATGCGCTGATCGAAGTTCGTCAGGAACACACCCATAGCCTGTTTACCCATAGCGGATTGATAGGTATTACGAGGCGACTGGTTGTGATCGGGGAAGGGGATGATACTGGCGCAAACACCAAGAATCATACTGGGGTGGATCTCGCAGTGAGTCCACGTGTGCGCCTTCTGCGTGAGAATGGAACGGACACGTTTGTTGGGATCATGGAGTTCCTCCTCGGGGAGGGCGTAACCAGCCTGGAGTTGCTTGGAGATCTCCAGATCCTCGGGTGTCATCACAATCATGATCGTCTCCTCTTCTTCCGCATCGACGTATTCGACCACACCAGACTTGACCAACCCATCCCATCCGAAGTAGCGTTCTCTGCGCTCTTCCGGGTCGAGATCAGGGGGCAGCTCTTTGTCCTGCTCCAACTTGCGAATGTGTTCCTTGTTGAGGACGAGAGACCCACAAGACTCGCTCTTCGGGTCGTTGTCGACAACGAAGAGTGGCCGACAGACACGTCCAGCGTCCGTGAAGATCTTGAATTCTCGTTCACGGATATCACGGATCAAACTGACTTCATGCGAAATCATGTTTCGACGGCGCAGAGAAGACATGGTGTTGACAAGGTGAGCGGGGTCCCGGTGGATACCAACCCAGACACCATTCACGAAGACCTTTGTGGCATTCGGTGTGACCTGTGGCTCAAATTCTTCCAAGACTTCCATGTTGCGCTGAATCATGAAATCAATGATCGGCTCGCTAGGCGTACCGACAGTAATATAACACATGAGTGCCAAATTCTTGACAAGACCACAAGCCTGACCTTCTGGCGTTTCCGCAGGACACACAAGACCCCAGTGAGTGTTGTGAAGCTGTCGAGGCTTGGCAATCTTTCCATCACGACCAATCGGCGTGTTTGTTCGACGCAGATGAGACAAAGTAGAAGCGTAGGTATAACGACTGAGCACTTGGGACACACCCGCCTTCGCACTAGCCGCCTTCTTCTGTTCGCCCCAGTTTCCGGTGGCAAGAGCATACTTGAGACCACCTGTCAACGTGCTGGCCTTGATACCAATATTCAAGTAGATCTCCCTGTTCGTCTCAACACATCTTTGCACGTAGCGTTGCAGGTCTCGCGTAACTCGTGTGAAGAGAACACGGAAAAGGTTTGCAAGCAGAGGACCTGCCAGATCCAGACGCTTCTTACCGAAGTGATCACGGTCGTCAACATCACGACGGCCCAGAGCACACTGAAGGAGTCGGTGCACCATGTAACCCAAGAAGAAGGCTTTCCGAGTTTCACTGCCCTCACTCTGGGAGATATGGGGGAGCAACTCCTTCTGCATGATTTCACGGGCGTATCTGACACGACGCTCGTGGTTCATGCTTGACTGCGAAGATCCACGCTTGGCGATGAAGTCCAAGGCGACCTCACGATCCTGGATGACGAAGCCCTCCTCAATACAAGGCTTCAACATCTCCAGCATAGGGGTATCATTCCGATCGTAACAGATATGGTTCAGGATATCCTCGTCAGAGACGACACCGAGGGCTCGGAACACCACGACAATAGGAATATCAGTCTTCACGTAAGGCAGGGTCGACCGGATCGTAGGACCAAAGCCACCCTTAGCACTATCACCCTTGGCAAAAAGCTTGAGCGACAGTTGCGAAAGAAGGCGGGAACCCTTCTCGACAGCACTGCGGATCTCAGCGACGTAGGGCGTGGGACTGGGTGGCGCTTTCTTGAACACCTGGACAGTGTTTCCGGCACTGCGCTCTTGAGCAATCAAAACCTTCTCACTTCCGTTGATGATGAAATATCCACCCGAATCGTAGGGGCACTCATTCCAGTTGTAAAGAGCCTGCTCGCCCAAGTCCTTCAGAATACAGTACTTGGACTTGAGCATAATCGGCACCTTTCCGATAAAGACCGTCTCCTCTTTCGCTTGATCAGCAGGCAATTCCTTCTGCTCCCACTGAAGGTATGTGCCCTGGCTTTTTCTATCCTCGACAGGTTCGGCTCCCATCTCCTCCTCGTTGCGATCAGCAACCAAACGCTCTCGCCCTTCCATGATTTTCTTCGTAATTCCGAGGTAAAGCGGACTGGCGTAGGTCAAGTTACGGAGACGAGCCTCCTGGGGCAACATGATCGTAGTCGCACCGTCACCCTCGGTGACGGACGGGCGGGAAAGCATGACGGTCCCGAATTTGAGCTCATATCGACGGAGGACAACGGGGTCGACTTCATCTTCACTGGGAGGCAGAGTCTGATCGAGAGTAACCTGTCCTTGTTCTTCCACCAGTTCCTGCATCGTTGACGAGATGAATTCATCGAAAGAGTCCAGCTGCTGGGACACTAGACCCTTGGTGTCGAAGAAGGACGAAATGACGGTCCAGCAATCCTCCGACGTAATCCCCTCATCTCCATCATCATCGTAGTACTCGTCCTCGTAAACTTCTTCGTAGTCGGCCATTTTGGCAGGATTCGGCCTCTCACACCGGTGGGAGAGGAATAGGTGGGCGATGGAAGGAAGTGAGCGCAAAAGGGCGCGACGCGCTCAACAAGGATGAAAAAAGATCCCACTCGCAGGTTGCCTGGCTGCGACGTCAAGCAGACCCCTGTTGCGACGTCCCTCAGAGAAATTCTGAAGAGCGACTGGGAAGCTGGGAGTCTCAGTCGGATGGAAAGCGAGAGACCCAGTGATGGTGGTGAACGCAGCAACACTGGAGACTTCTGAACTCCGGGCGCTGATGGATCTTGAAAGAGCCGCCACTAGCGTCTCGACCGCCTTCCCGGTTGCCATCCGACTAGTCCTCATCTAGTATCTGTCACGTGATGGATCTTGTATAGCCAGTGTGACAGCGACCAGTGGTTCAATAGGATCAATCATAGTAATTTTAGACCTATTTAGTAGTGGGACTAAGGTCAAGAAGAGTTCTTTACATTCCAAACAGTGGGATAAGAGAAATAGTGTGAAGTGCAATGGTGGAAACAGTCTTATCACGCCATTCACAAATCCCACCTCACTGGAGTTCCATTATGATTATGTTACAAAGATCAATATCAGTGGCATCCACAACCAAACTAAGAATGCTTTATAAGAATTGTATTAGTGTCTCCAGCATTTCCTTGTGATCTTTCTGGCCGGGCTCATCCTCTGATAAGCCCTCAACCTGCTCTATAAGATCCATTAGTATATCTGCACGCGTAAACTTTAATAAACAGGGAACTCACCCTTCAACGTGCCTCGTATCAGGGACAGGTCTTCATCTCGATCCGCAAGAAGCGCAACAATCTTCTTCTTGGCTCCATCATCCTCGGCAACAAGCCACGCCAGGATAACGTCAATGAGCTTCACAACTGTAAGTATCCTCCAGGAAGTAAAGAAAAGTCTGCCAACTTACCTGCACTGAGAAAAGACCCGCGTCAAATCTCCGCGATAGCCATTCTGCGGCCATAATCTCCTGTTCTTCTTCGGTATACTTCCTTCGCTCCTTTTCAATGGCTTGCTCAACGGGTGTCACCTTGGAAGCATAATCCCGTCTGAGCTTGACTAGCTTTTCAATCTTCTCGTAATCCTTCTCCATGAATTTTGCAAGAGTGCGAATGCGTGAAGGAGATCCCCCAGGTAGCAAGCGCAGAAGAGAAGCGAAAATTCCCAGCAGGTGTTCGATCGTCTGGTATTCTTGCTGTTTTGGTGTTAATGCCGTGTCCATACCAAGTGCCTTTCAGGGCGGCCTTACCTTCTTCATAAACATGCCGAATACAGCCCGCAGGCCTGCTGCTTCGATTAATCGTTCACAAGCAGGCGCACCTTCATTTCCACCTAACGCATGATCCAACACACGCAACGCACGCGATTTGCTAAATTTGCCTTCCTTCAACATGATTTGGGCGAGTTCAATGCCTTCTCCTTCCAAGAACTTCTCCTTCCCGGACCCCTGATCCACTAGACAGATCAAGCAATCAAACAGGTTTTCAACATATTCTTCCTCGTCTGAATCTTTCTCAGGATCGCGCTTGCGATACTGACTTAGTAGCTGGAGCAAAGCATCGACACCGTCAATCTCAACAAACTTATCCCTATTTTTCGGAGATGATTGAAGCAAAATGGCCAGAATCTCAGCTGAATACTGCAGGTTCTGGCTGACGGGTCTTTCTTTTTGTTGTATCCGAGAGAGCAACCACGGGAGCACATTTTTATCTTGGCCGATTGTTTCCGCATGCGACGCTTGCGAAGCAAGATTTTCCAAAACACCTGGAAGTACAAAAGTTAGCATCTCTTCTGTATCCAAGGGTATGTGGATCTTCTACTTAATACGTAGTACACTCCTGCTCGGTCAGTCTCGGAGGTCTCATCCAAGCGTGACAGATTTTGTGCCAGAAGTTCGATCAAATCGGCTTCCAGCTGTTTTCATTAGAATCGTTCTCAGGAAAATTGGGATAAAGTGGCATACCATTGCGTTCACCAGGGTATCCCATTGCTCCTGCTCGGCCTCGACGTCTTCATCGGTCAACTCATTGATGATCTGGATGGCATCAATGGCAATATCCGCATTCTCATGCGAGAGCAAGGAAATTAATGAGCCGACACATCCCATCTTAGCAAATTCGCTGTAAAGTTCCGGATGCTCTGACAGGATAGACAACTCTTTGATTTCAGTATCCAGGTCGGCTTCCGAAGTCATGAACCTGGGATGAAATTAGCATCATAACCAGAGAACGCCAGCAATTCATCTCTCTCCTTACTTCTGAGGCTCGTTCTCAAACTTCCCTCGTAGCTCAGCATTCTTGGAAATCTTCTTCTCGAAATTCAACGCAAATCGTCGCAGCCAGGCGGTATCGAACTTCTCGGGCTAAACAAACAATCAGTATCCAACCGGGCGGTCAACCGATTCAATCGGACATACCGCCGTCTCTCCTTGCTCCTGCTGATCGATATAGCTCATCGCCTGCGCAGTCTGTCGGTCCATGCCTCCGCCGAAAAAGCGGCCTTCTTCATCATCGTCGGGGATATCTTCCTCCGGGTCGAAATCCGGCGGGAGTTCAGGACCAGCTTGATCATCATCCTCCATTTCATCTTCCACAACTGGCGATTTCCCTTTGGACTTTACATCCCCATTCGCCCCCAACTTTGCGGCTTTGTAGAGCTCATCTTTTGGGGGAGTCAGTATTGCGATACGTTGCGGGGAGTTCGGTGGACGTACTCGGATCTTTCGTAGCGTCAAGTTTTCGTTTAGCACTAGCCGCCGAGGACGGTTTCTTGTGAGTGTTAGCATCGGACTATGTCATTTGAGGGCGCATATTACCTTGAAAAGTTCGTCCACGCTGGTCATGGTGTCTGCAGATTGGCCGATTATTCAAGGCGAGATGATCTGCGCAACCACGCGCAAAAGGGGTAGTGATAGAAAATCTGAAATTCCAAACCACGAAATCCCTGCGGAGATCTAAATTGTCTGAAAGATACGCAGGATTCCTGTCGTGATCGCGAGCTACTTGCACCCTTTGGCCGCTGAGGTGCTCCGAGTGAATACGGCTGGCGCGACGAGCTAAAGACGCAGCTAGCCGCCAAGCACACGCGAAAGATTTCTCGGACCGCAACTCTTCTCCAACTATCACGCTCCTCCTTCGCCATCTCGACGCTCCTCGACCTCTACACTCAGTCAACTGAATTTCAACCCTTAGATCACGTCTATCATCCATTCGATACCGAAATCATGGCCCCCAACCAGCGTATCGTCGTCGCCGGCCGCCCCCAGAAGGGCTTCTTCGGCAATGCCTATGACGAACTCACTCGCCCGGAGAACACCACGATCGTGCGCAGCATTCTGGTCTTCGGCGTAAGTTGGCCTCCGATGTCTCTTTAATCTTGCTTTGGTTTGTTTGAATGTATCTAACGAGAACTTCATAGGCCGGCGTCGCTTTCCTTCACAGCTCCCTTAGCGAGCTCCTCCTTCCTCCGTGAGTCGACCCTCATTCAGTCATTATTTCACCCGCGAGGGTGCTCAAGTAAGTTGTTGCATCGTCACTGACACATCCAACAGTATGTAAACGAATACCCGATGAATCCGTACGCTTCTGTCGTCGCTGTGTTATGAGTCGTGAGCATCGCTTCGGCGCTCTGTTAAATTGATGGGAACTGCGGCCGTTGCTTGTTATACTACATCTCCTGGAGGGTTGAGTTAATTGGTCCATGTATTATATTGCATCTGTTTTCGCTTTGGAGGGCATATTTGGTTCGGACGTTCGGGGACATGCGTTTGTGATATTTTATAGATGAGAAAAAGTGGGAAGTCCAGAATCGATACCAAATGTTGTTTGCTCGGCATGTTTCTCTTGAGTCTGACGCTGAGCTCTCATTCCCAGTGTGAGCCAATCGTACGTGCTTGAGTATTTCAAATCGGCTTGTGGGTGGTTTGAAGTGATCTCCAGATATGAGGTATATATTTTTTGGTGTAGCCGCTCGGAAGCTTGCCGTTGTTGCCACGAAGCCAGCTGGTCCCCAATACACACTCCGGAATAGACGTAGACTAGTATCAGACCCACTGGGAGCCGGACTGAACGAGAATGAGTAGCAAGTATGGTCATTAGGTGACCACGAAGTCCGTCAGTTGATATCTTACCCTCCTTAGGACTGGTAGAAGTAGCCGAAAAATACCCGCGGACCTGGATAGTTTGACGGAGAGGTCCGCTATGAATTGTATCATATAATGAGTGGTCGTACACTGAAATGGACTTCAAAGTTCCGAGAAGCACCCCCGAGGGATGAGTCCGTCGTGGTGGAGCATCCATCGCAGCTAAACACTCATCGTCCGTTGAGCCTTTACAGCGGAGTACGTACTCCGGAGTACCGACGGCGGCCTCAGGCACCCCGGCTGCCGATCTATTCCGCCTTCGCCAGACCTTCTTCAAAGGAAAGAACCCAGTGCGGAGGATAAATCAGCACACGCATGCAACTCTATCTCTCCTCCCCGAACCACCTCCGGATGTGCCCTCGCAAAAAAGAGAAGCCCCCGAATTGCCCACACTAAGTGCGCCAAGAAATGCTCTCCTGCCCCAATTAGCGCGGGGAAACCCGCAAAAACCCCACACGGTGAACAATCCCGAACACCGCCTTCTCTAGCGCCGGGGAGAACACTATCGACTGCTAGGCTGACCGTCGCCGCGTGGGCGATGCAACCTTTTCCCGCTGGACCCTCAATTTCTTCTTTTCATGTGGGATTCGTGAGTCTGTCGCAGCTGCACGCGCGGCCGTTGAATCCTCCCCGAGATGATGACCGCCCGACGCCCGTCGCAGTCCGTGGGCCGTGACGACGTTCCGGTGGCTAAACGAGGCAATTCGCTGGGTTATAACGCCCACGCGCCCTGGTTGCAAGAGTCACGGCCGTCAAAGGGGTGGCGGACGCTCGGCGATCGTGCCGTGCACTCGTCCTTACCACTAGCCAACATGGTGTCGACCGTGCAGGATCTTATAGATCCGGATTTTGATCCACTCATTGCGATTCTCGACGACGAGCCGCGCTTCTTGAAGCCCCTCCCTCCTAGGATCTCACCGGAGGATCTGGAGTTTCTCCGGTTTCGCGGGGCTCTGACGATCCCGGAAAGTGGGCTGCGCGATGAGCTGCTGCGGTGCTATATCAAATGGGTGCACAGTTTCATGCCCGTGCTGAACCTGCAGGAGTTCCTCCGATGCGTGGCCGAGAATGATCCCAATGGGAATATCAGTCTTTTACTCTTCCAGGCGGTCATGTTCGTCGCCACTGCTTTTATAGATCTGAAACATCTACAAGATGCGGGGTATTCGACACGGAAAAGTGCCCGCAGTGCCTTCTATACCCGGTTAAGGGTGAGCAACAGCAGAGAGAACAGACGTACCATGGCAAATTCGCTAACTCCAGACACAGCTGCTGTATTCGCTTGACTGCGAAGATGACCGGATCACCATCCTGCAAACCCTCCTCCTCATGACGTACTGGACAGACCATATGAACCATCCCCATCGAGACATCTGGGATTGGATAGGAGTGTGTAATACCCTGGCCCACTCCGTGGGCCTGAACAGAGATCCTTCCATGGCGACTAGCATGGACGACAAAACCAAACGGCTGAGAAATCGCCTCTGGTGGAGTCTATTCTCGCGGGATCGCCTGATTGCAATGGGCCTGAGACGTCCGACCCAAGTGAATGAAGGAACATGCAACGTTCCCATGCTGAAACTGGAGGATTTCGACCCTGAGCCTTTTCACCCAGCCGTGATTGAAATGTTTAATTGCCGACAGTTGCAAGATGCCTCCCATCAGAAGCGGCTTGCGACCATGTTCATCGAAAAGACCAAGCTTTGTCAGTGCATTGGTCGGGTGCTCTTCGCCCAGTACATGCCGTCACAACGGCTGTTTGGCACAACTACTCGGACCACAATCACTTTGATCCCGAGGCAGGCCTCGGAATCAGAGTTGGCTAGATGCAGTCAGCGTCTTGACTCCTGGCTTGGGTCCCTACCGAAAGATGCACAATTCATTCCGGCCTCAAAGACAAACATCAATGAGGGCGAAGATGTGTTACTTCTACATGGCGCAATGGTACGGATGCTGTACCATGCGACCATGAGTGCTTTGCATCGACCATGGGCAATCGGCGCCAGCAAAGACCAGCCAAGATCTCGAAGTGAACTCACAAATACCGCAAGAGCAAAAATGCACGACGCTGCTATCGGCATTACCCATATCATTCAAGGTCTCAACCAGCTCAATCTCACTCGGTTCCTACCTCAATCCGGAGTCACGGTCATCATTCCGGCTGCTGTCGCTCACCTGGCGAACTCCCTGTCCGACAACCCCTCCATCCGAGAGGCTAGCATAAACAACTTCCAACGATGCATCCAGGTACTCCAAGGACTACAAGACATATACCCCGCCGCAGATATGGAGGTCGCCAACATTGAAGCCGCAGTCCGGCTGCAATCGGACAGCGCCAGTACATTCCTGCGCATCATGCAATACAACACGATGAACATGAACCAGTTACAAGCACAGAACCGGGACCGAAGGCCAAGTGCCGACTCCCCAGTCCACACAATAGCATCCGACGAGCGAACTCCAGCCCCATGGGCTTCACCTAGAGGCGCAGAAAGGGACAGCCCCAACCCTTCCCATCCCACGACCGGAACCTATAAGCC
>RHLO01001219.1:0-25698 GCA_003719415.1 Aspergillus olivimuriae
GGGGGAGGGTTTCGGTACCGTTGAATCCACCACCAAGGCCGCTGCCACCGTAGGAAGTCATGCCACCAGGGCGACGGTCACCACCGAAAGTGGACTGAGAAGGGGGGCCTATTCTGACATTAGACTGCGCTCATCCTGACGGAGAAGAATCGTCCGGGGCCTGATCGCAAACGTGGCTCAACCACCCACACGACGAGGAGGGTCGACTACTTACCAGGCAAAGGCATGTCCTCCATCTCATCGGCCCACGAGCCAAAGTCTGATACCGGTTAGTCTGGGTCGCTCTCCCCGCGGGGAACGGACTGTTGGAGGGGGCGGTGGTATCCTACTCTCATCGGCCAAGAAGGTCCCGAGGGCCATCTTCTGGGCTTTCTGTTTTCCGGGCGCTGCAACATCGAGAAGTCAGTCAACATCAAACCAAGCGCCCCTGGGACCGGTCTTCATCTGAACGTCCAAGTCGGGGAGGGGGAGAGAGGGAGAGGGGCTGAGACGAACCCATGTTTGCGGTGGTTGAATACGAGGAAACGCGCCAGGGAGTTGTGCGCGCTTGACGGGGGAGGGTAAAAAAATCCGAAAGGGATGCTTGCGACCAGAAAAGGCGGCAAAGACGTCGAAGACAAGGTCTTGGGAAGAGGATGTGCGGTGGTGGGTTGCAGGAGAGCTCCGCAGTGAAGAGCAGAGGGGGGGAAAGAGTAAGGTAATCCGCGAGGGATAATTTTTAGTGATGACGCTAGAAAAGTCAGCCTCAAAAAAAGTTGGTGGTGCGGCCTTCCGGTCGGCGCCTCGACCCAAAGACCCGAGGGCTTCTTCGTTTTCCCTCCCCTTCAGAATCGGCAGTTTCGCGCCTGCTCGGAGGGGCAGATTTCTCCGGAGAATGCGAGTTGCGCAAAGAACCCTTACACGCCTGGTAATCCCTCCTTTACACTACAGACCAGCGCGAAGCTCCCCGTCGCGACAGTGACCGATTCGCTTCGTCCTTGCAACCGAATGCGTACGGAATAGGGTACCTTGACCTGGCCCACCACACCCGGGGTTCGTGGTTCTCGGCTCCAGCGTCCTCAATGACTTCTTTTGTTCCGGTCGGGATCAAGCACGGATTTTTCTGTGTCGCTGAATCACGTAGTCGGCCAGGAGTCCTCTGGATGACTTTCGGATGGGGAGAGATGTCTCCCAATTGATGCTCGCAGGGTCTACGAGGGACTTGTTCCTGAGTCTTGGCACGTCGTCCATCTGAATAGAGTTCGACCTCAGACGAACAATAGTGCCTGAAGATGGATGGTTTCGAGATGGGGAAGTAGCAGATACTAGGTGTTTGAACGTAGCCATGTGAAATCTCCCATGGAGGCCTTCATGGAGTTTACAATGCTTCTGGAGGTATGCTGGAAAAGAAAAACAAACCAGCCACGCAAAGACTGGATGAGAAAGACAATGCCACGTGATATCACGTGCCATAAAGCACGTGGAATCTCGCAGGACCATAACGGATGCCGATGAGCACCGCAGACCAGACCAAACCAGACCAGACAGATCATCTTGACCGGTCAAGAGTCGTAGAGTGTCATCGTCCACGGCTCGCACGATGGCCAGTCCCAATGGCACACCACCGGGGTTCGAGTCGAATACCCTGTTGTCCGCCGTGAAAGTCGGCGCGGTCAGTGGTAAGTGTCTCTCTAGCCGGGGTCGTCGCATGGGGAAGAGGCTCGATCATGAACAATCCAATTCAACCTTTGCGCCCAATTTACCACCACGTCCAACCCCAACTGACACGCATCTGCCACAGGTTCCGCGGGCCTGATCTACGGCGGCATCGCGGGTGTGATTCGATCTCCCCATCCCGTGATCCATTCCCTTTCCTGTGGGATTCATTGGTTTGCATGTGGCGCGTCATTTTGGTGTAAGTCTCCATCCGCTACTCCCATCCGGTGTACGTGGAGTGGCCTAGATGAGGGTATTGACGTGCGAGTAGGGCTACGAAGCAATATCCTCAAATTGCATTTTGAAGACAATGCCTCCGCGAAGGAGCGGGCTTATGTCAGCGCGCTCTCGGGAGGTATTGCTGGCGGGGGTGTAACGCGGATGATGGGTATGGATCTCCCCTAGGGTTCCGGGTGATTCGGGGGGATTTGTTTTGCCAGGGGAACTGACATATCCGTGACAGGTGGCCGGTTGATCCCAGGGGTCGTGGTGTTTTCGCTCCTAGGCTATGTTGGGCAAAGCACCTATAATGCGATCGACACCTGGCAAATGGACCAAGCCAATACCCCAACGAAACCCCTTATTCAGCGCATTGCCGATTCCAAATGGATTCCGCTGAAGACGCTCTCGGACGATGATTACAAGGGTATTCTGAACGAAAAGGTGCTGAGTATTGAAGCGGAGATGGCCCTGATCGACGAGAAGATCGACGAGCTTGAAAAAGCCAAACGCAATGCCCCCGAGCCCATTGTGAGCGAGTCGTCCAAATAATGGAGTAGACGATTTTGACTCGAGTCTAAAGATGAGCGGTTGTTCATGAACACAGCGCCTCTGTTCGAGCAGCCAGTCCACCGGAACTGGGGCAGGGGAGCCTGGGAGTGGAGACGGAGACGGAGATGAATACATTCATCTCCTATATTACCCTCACTTACAAAGGCATGCTAGTGGTCACCTCCACTGTGTGTCCCATCAGCACGACGTATCGCGGGAGCACCGGCGACTACGGGGAAAAGCCATTCACCCTCCTGAATAGGCGACATATGAACAATTGGGTCGGTCGTGCAGATACTACCTTACCTCCTGGGTTTACCTCCGGCTTTGGCAATGGCTAAGGCAGTACATTCAATTGCGGCGAGAGGCGGCTGATCCAGGGCGTCTGGAATCTGTGTATATCATCTGCGTATATTGATATTTCTGTGTAAAGTATCGGGAATGAATGTATATTAGGTCTGAGCGAATGCGATTCTTCCACCACGGCCAACACGTGAAAGGCAATCATGACGCAAAGGACGAAGCGCGAGTCTGGGGAAACTGTCTGCATCCACCTTGCAGCCTCTTACCAACCTGTTGCGGAAACGCGCCCATGCAAATTGAATGACTGACAGCGCATGGCAGGTGGTGGACGAGGGCAAGAATGGGCTTGGTCCCAAGGGAGTAAGACACTGCGTGGAACGCCCCCATTTATTGTTAAGCAATGCCGAGCCAGCCGGGCACCAAGTGGGCGACCTTCCGCTTCCAGACTTGAGCGTCTCCCTTCCAGGCATGGCCGGGAGCCTCTCGGTCGGATCTATGGTTCGTCCCCGTCGGATCGCCCTGCACCTCTCCTCCATTCCCTGTCATATCCATCTATCTACTCCAGTGTCTCCCCTCCCCTTCCGCCTCATCCACTGTTTCATCCTCCCTCGAGTTACGTGTCCAAAACAGATCATGAACGGCCTGCGGTGCATTCGGCTCTGCGCCCCGTCGCAGCTCCGGTCGTAATTGAGACCTGTCCTCCGCTCGCCGCCGCATCCCCAACGACCCCATCGAGGGCCTCTCCGTCACGCTCCGGGGAGCTGTCGCGCCCGGAAAAAAATAAAACGAGGCGACAAAAGGGAAAGGAGAAAAGAACGGGACACGACCAAAATAGAACCTCCCTGCCCCCTCCCCTTGACATCGATAATCAACATCATCACCAATCTCACCTAGAAATCCTCCCCTGCCCCGCGGATCTCGATGCTGCCATCGTTCACGGCCGCCCGTTTTGTCCAGCGGATCAGCTCTCCTGATCGCGAGCCACAATGACGCTCTTCAGTCCGACCACGGTCCTCGTCGGCTTCCTCCTCCTCTACCTCTGCTCGTTCCTCATCTTCGCCATTGTTCGGATCGCGACCGGGATCTCCATTCAACGCATCGGATACTTCTCCCTCCGCCGCATCGCTTACGCCCCCAGGGAAGGTGTGCAGATTGAGCTGCGAGGCCTAGGTTTATCGCTCCATCCGCCATCGTTCGCTCAGCCAACATGGTTCAGCCTGCGATTGACCGATTTGAAGGTCACCCTCGACCCCCGTGTGCTGGGAGCAGGACGCGAGCTGAAGGGGAAAGCGGACCTGTTGGAGCCGCAGAGCCCAGAGGAGTCCAATATTTCGGAAGATCCGGAGACGAGCAATACACCCCGGCGCAGCAAAACATGGAGGACCTTGACGCGGATGAAAGACAATGTGAAGCGCCTGCATCGGAAAATTCATTGGTTGAAGTTGGTGGATCTCGTCGCTGTCAACACCACCATCAGCTTTGCGGAAGCGGGTCAGATACAGGTCGGATCGTTGTCCTTGGCCGTCGACACGCGCCGCAAGATGGTAGATCGTGGAAAACTGTTTCGACGGAAGAAGGACGAGTCGGACGAGCAGCGCCCAGCGGAATGGATCATGACGGTGCAGAATGTCCTCCTGTCAGTGGATGGTAGGGAGCCAACAGAGTTGCTGGATAACATTGGTGTCGACATCCATGGGTTGCTTCATCGAAATCGGGAAGGCCTACGGGATGCGTCCATCGCCTTCAAGATTGGGAGGATGCATATCCCGCTCGACGACTTGACCACGCTCATGCACCGGGTCAAAAAGCTTCGTCAGCCTTCAGCCGAGAGTGCGAAGGATGATTTCGAAGACGAAGTGACTTTTGCGGACTTTGTGGAGGAACTGGATCGACCGGGAAGTCGAGACGACGCGATTGTCCAGACCGCTGCTGATTCGAGGGAATTCGCGAGCTCCCTCCTGCGTGGTATCCAGGAGATCCAGGTCGCACTGAGCTTCTTCAGATTGTCACAAGCCATCCAACCATCGTCGGCGAAGCAGAGCTCCGTATACCTGAATGTGGTATCTCATGAGCTGGGCGTGGATCTTCATCGAATGGACCAGAAAAGCCCTGCCCACCGCATGTATTTCCAGCGCAACGATGTCGCCCACCAAGCCCTCCTTGCAGCCATCTCGCTCTCCGTCAGCCTGGATGACAGCTCGGGAGAATCCGATAACCTCCTTTACATACCTATGGCTACTACGACGATTAAAACCACCCTCCCATCCAAGACCATCAGCGCATATGACGAATCTAACCCTGAGGAGCGCAACACTAATATCCTTTTCGCAAACCTTGTCATCACCTCTCCATCTCTCGACCTAGAACCCAGGCATGTTTCACGACTGCTAAGTCTGGCGCAAGGCCGGGCTTCGTCCTCGCGCGGAAAGAAAAGACGGGGCCATCAACTGATCCCCCGATTACTTCCCAAGGCGAGTATCAAGCTCTCAGTTCATGAGCCCGTCGTCCGATTCGTTCTTCCTGTCTCCAAACCTGCATCTTCCGAAGAAGATTACAATCTTCTCATCTCCTCCATATCCTCTATCTCGTTGGACATCGAATCCTCCCACTCATCGGAAGGTGGTGCCCATTACTCTTTATCCTCCGTCTATCGAGTTGCCTCGCACCAGCTCTACTATCAAACCCATTCCGGAGTCAAACACAACCTGCTCACAACTGAAAATCTTGAATTGAAATTCCTTCTCAGCGCTTCACCAGAGGTACGTGTCGTTGCATCAGGAACCCTGAATACCTGCTCTGCACACATGGTCAATGGCGAGGTGAACCGTGGCATCCACCAAGTTGTTGAGCAATTCCGGGCCCAGGTTCGACCGAAGAGACGGGTCTCTATGACCCCGGAGGAGCGAAAGCCAAGCTTCCTTCGACGACTGCCACCCTGGCTGTTGCGATTTCAATTTGAGGCCACTGGCTTAAGTTTGGAGATCGCGGGTGTGGATGAGACGGTTTCGCAAATATCCCGAGGTGTATCCTTGCAGCTTCAATCATGGACAGCCGATTATAGAGCCCAGAAGTCTGAGCCGAGCAATATTAGTTTCGCACGCAGACGAACCCCAAGCCACTCAACCATCGGTGATGAAACACCCTTCCGCTTTCCTCCAACCTCTCCCCCGCGTCAAACGCAAACAGGCCATGCCGATGGTCGACGACTTGCCTTCCATGCGCGCGGCTTTGAAGGCTTCGTTATTGAGTCCGAAGACTTCCTCGAAGCTGAGCCATTCTTCTCGCTACCACGCTTTGAGGTGGCACTGAGCACCCTGAGCGACCGTGCTGGTCCCATGTTCAGCATAAACTCCGTTTTCAAGGGCATTTATTTCCAGTATTCGCTTTACCGCTACTACTGTCTTGGGGTTGCTAGCTCTGTTATCCAGGATGCTTTCCTCCATCACCCCCCGGAGGCATCTACCCCTGTCTCCCCACACTGGAACTCGATGGACTTCCCACCCTCTTCCCCGCAGCGCGTCTCACCCGCGAGAAGCGAACTGGTCACGGTGGATGTCAGGGCCACTGTCATTCAAGTTAAGACTTTCCTTCCTGCGGATCCACCAATGCTGCTCCAAATATATGGTCTACATGGCGGTTCTCATCGCCTGATGTCTCCATTTGTCAAAGCTCATCTAGTGCGAATCCATGCTGAAGCACCCAAATTGAAGGGTGTATGGGCCAGAATTGTCAGTATGAACAATGTCAGAACAGACCTGCGCACGCTCAAGATGAAGCACGGTGCTGAATTGACGGAAGAGAAATCCATCGACGTCTGGGCGGACTTCATTCGCATTGGTGTTCCGCACCATATGGTCATGCACCGCATCTTTGATAACATTATCAACACCTCCAAGGCTTTCAAACAGCTGCACACCCGGTTCAAGACCCGGTCGCCCCACTTTGTTTCTGTCCGCGAGCCCGAGGGACCAAAGAAAGTGCCGAGGGTTTCAGTTCGCAGTAAAGCCCTCTTATTCGAGCTAGAGGATGATGCATTCGAATGGAAGCTGGGTTGTATCTATCGAACCGGTCTCATTGAGCAGCGTCAGCGTCTGGCCCGTGAAGAGGCATTCAACTTGAAACTTCATAAAATCGAAACGGGCCAACGTCGCGCCTCGTCGAGACTGCGTGCAAAATCCAGTCACCGGACTCTTCGCAGCGAGCGCGTCAGTGGTGAAACAAGACGGAGTAAGAGCGCCGATGCGAAGCCACGCAAAGAGAAGCACGACAATAAACGTGGCCGGGGACGGAAGTTCCGGTATGATACCGAAGGAGCAGCCTGTATCTCTGCGGAGAGCAAGGTTTCCGCAGAGAATGCCTGGTATCGACTCCAGGAGCACCATGCTCGTAGCTGGAAATGCAAAATTGATGCTGCACTCAAGTTCCAGGGCACTTCCATCAAAGAAGTCCGAAACATTTTCTCTGGTGCCGATGAACCGCCGCAAGATGTTGAGGAAACAGAGACCGTGCTTTCAATTCCGAACCGCCCTGCTTTGATGGCAGCACTCATCAGTGATATAAACCTGGTGATTGACAAACCATTCTTCCCCGAGGATGAACTTCCTCAATTTCTCAACAAGATTGGAAAAGGAATGCCAATGTCAATGCAGTATGGATTGCTTATTCCCATGAGTTTCCAATTGGACATGGGTGAAGCTCATGTGAACCTCAGAGACTATCCTTTGGACCTGTTACACATTCCTGCCCTACGCCCTGGCCAATCCCCTCGGTTACCAAGCTGGTCTCTGCGGACTAATTTCGTCATCGCAGAAGAGTACCGTGATTATAAGGCAGCCAGACAGGTGCAAGTGGAGCTGGTCCCCCCTACGGAGCTTCCAGATGGGATCAAGACCTCGCCGTTCGGAATCAGTGTATGGCGGTCCGTTACGCCGGTCAAGACATACTCCGACCCAACGTTTGAGATCAATACCAGCCTCCCGACAAGTATCTCCTGGGGCATGTCATACCAACCCGTCATCCAGGATATGATGAAGATTATCGAAGGTTTCACGAAACCGGAGATTGACCCCTCTGAGCGAGTGGGATTCTGGGACAAGATCCGTCTCAGTTTTCACTCCCGGATCCGAGTCGTATGGAAGGAAGATGGCGATGTTCATCTTCGTCTCAAAGGTTCTCGTGATCCATATGTGGTGACTGGATTCGGAGCGGGCTTCGTCATGTGCTGGCGCAAGGACGTCAAATGGGACATCCATACTATTGATGACCCTCAAGAGTTCATGAGTGTCACCAGTGGCGAGTACGTACTGGCCATCCCGGACTATAGTCACGAAGCTCGCTACATGGCCGAAGCAACTGCCCAAGACCTGGAGAGCACTTCTTCATCAAGTAAGCTGAAGAACGCAGCTCACTTCAAGAAGGTCATCATGAAGCTTTCAGGGGATGTGAAATGGGTCGCTGGTTTGGTTTTCGAACGCAATATTGGCGAAGATACCCGGTCTGTTACATTCAAACCACACTATGAAGTCGTGCTTCAAAATCCCGTCCACATAGATCCTTCTAAACGCAGTGACTACGACGCTTTCCATGGCTTCCGGAGCAACCACATCCATCTTTCAGTCTCTGTTGTCGCTCCTGTGAGCCGGAACTGGTCCGTTGACTATCTTCAACCCTCTAACAGTTATAATTCTGTCCACCTCACCCCTCGATTCTTTACTCACTTCTTCAACTGGTGGTCGCTGTTTTCGGGTGTCATGTCGCTACCTGTCCGCCAGGGACCGCTCTGGCCAGGGATCACGAAGACCAGCAAGAAATTCAATCGACATCTCGCTACTGTCAAGTATAAGCTTCTTCTTGCACCGCTTTTTGTGGCCCATATCTACAAACACAAAGATCGTGAGGATTATGCTGAGGATGTTGTGACCGCCACAGGATTGAAGGTTCGTCTGGATAGTCTGAAGCTCGATGTCCATCAAAGGCGCGAGCAGATCAAGACATTGGCCAAGGGCCACCTCAAGCAAACTAAGGCAAGCGCGATGCGGATCAATCAAGCGGAGTTGGATTTACAGGCAGCCGACTTCAGGGCTGTGTCAGCTAGTATCCAAGGGACGAATCTTGACGATATTGAGAACAACAAGGATGACATCATATCGTCTTTCCAACAGCCTGTGCCGTCTGTTGACTTGTCCCGATTCACTATCCCGGACCAGAATCTCGATTGGATCGATATGGATGATTTTGTAGAGTTGGATTGGATACTACCGCAAGAGTCAAATCCTCGGACACAACTTCTACCGCTAGCCTTTACCCCACGGTTTACTTATTTCCGCCAAACAGATCATGGAAACATCGGGCCAGATGAGACAGGGTACAGCACGTTTGGCAATGAGCCGACGCATGAATGTGTCATGTCTGAGAACAATGAGCCCCGTCGTGTACAGATGGAGTTGATTCGAGACCGTCTTGCTACTGTCGAAACGCAAATTCGTGACTGCGATCGCACAATCGGCGAGCAGGAACTCCGCATGGCAAAGGATGTCGAGCCAGATGCTAGGCTCAAGCAAGAGCATGAAGACTATGTGAAACAAGCAGCGTCTCTGGCGCGACGGCGGGCATTCCTTACTGCTGGACTGCAGCGTCTAGAGCGGCAGCTTATCCGAGAAGAAAAGTTGCCGACAGACAAGAATCCCGAGAGGATTGCAACTGACAGTGCTTCTCGCATGGGAGGCGATTCCGAGTCAACCAACGAGGACAAGGACACAGACCTTGATGGCCTGTACTCTTCTCCTCACGATGAGTTCGCCAGTGACTTTAACAACCGCTTCATGATCCACAACATCCAGCTCAAATGGAACAACTCCCTCCGTAATATCATCCTTCGCTACAGTCACCAAGTCAGTCAGAGACGTGGGTTTGTTTACTACATGTCGCGCCGTGCTGTCAAGTTCATTCTCGACATTGTTGATGAACAAAGCCGCAACAAGCGGAGGCATTCAAAGCTTTTCAACTGTGCTTCTCGACGTCCCTCTGATGCCCGCGGTCTCGTGGATAGCGACGATGACGATAGCGTGGAAGATCGTATTGAGCAATTGCTCAACGATGCAAAACGCTTCGTCAACGCGGAGGAAACTGATGGCACAGAACAAAAGGAGCGAGCTAACAACACTACAAAGTCTGATGGCTCCAGCGAGAATATTTCTCCAGAGTTCACTCCGCAAAACAGCTACAACCTGCGTCTCATCGCGCCTCAAATTCAACTTCAGAGCGAAAAGAATCAAAAGTCTGTGCTGCTGGTTGCGGCGAAGGGCATGCAGCTCAAGGTGATATCAATCATGGACAAAGAGCGTGTATCTGACGATGTCAGTGGATTGGTGCAGCGGCGCTTTACGCTTGACATGGACGGAGCTCAGTTCTTCGTTGCCACGCAGAAGAACCTGATGAGCCATTTACAGTTCTATGCGGGCAACAGATATGGTAATACTCCAGGTTCGGCCTGGCCTCCTTGGTTGACTTTGGAGGCCATGTTCGACTTTGGACTGAATCCGTTTGGTTTCTCTCGAATCATTCAGAAAACCTCTGCCAGTCTTCGATATGACAAGTACAATAATCTTCGCCTGAAGTACAACGAGGAAGTCGGCAAGGGTGGCAATCTCGATCCCTCGGGTCACGAGACAAGAATTGACCAGATAAGCGTCGACTTCCCGCACTTCCGTGCTATTTGCGACTCCGCGGAGTATTACTCCATGTATATCATCGTGCTCGATCTGTTGTTGTATAGCGAGCCACTGGAAAAGGTTCGCAATGAGCGTCTGGAGCGAATTATGCTCAGTTCAGACTTCAGTGACCTCCGAGGCGCACCGGAAATGGTCTTCAAGCTACAAACCCGTATCCGGCAGTTGGAAGAGCTCAAGGAACACTTCCAGGTCCACGCGAAATACTTGGATAAGAAAGGCTGGGAAGATCGCCTAGTGCTGGAGAAGGATCTCGCGCAGTGTGAAGATGAACTGTTTTTCTTGATGAAGGCTATTACTTCGTCGCAAAGGAAGCTTGAGCCGACAATGTCGGGAGCCACTGGAATCCTTCGATGGAATATCTCTGCCAGTGAGGTTGTCTGGCATCTCATGAAGAAAGAGTCAGAGCCGTTGGTTGAGTTCCAGCTTCGAAATGCGCAGTATGATCGTACCGACAATAGCGACGGCTCCAATCACAACATGGTGGCAGTCGAACGATTGTACGGCCTCAACCTTCTCCCTGATGCGATTTACCCGCAAATCATTGTGCCATACCTCGACCAAACTAAGCAGATGAATGTGCCGGATGATCATATGATTCGCGTCAGATGGCATATGCTCGAAGCTGTGGCTGGTATTCCCGTCGTTGACGACTTTGATGTGTCACTATTTCCTCTTAAGATTCAGCTGGAGCGGCAGTTAGGCCAGAAGTTATTCGACTACATCTTCCCGAATGTTGGATCCAACGCATTCGAAAGCGGTAACTTCTCGCCGTTCATGATCAAAAACATGGAGCCTTTGGAAGATTCAGATTCTGAGGGAGAGACAAGCCCCGATTCATACCAAGGCACAAATGAAGCTAGTGACATGTCGACAGATGACCTGCACCTACCTACTGGACCGGGTGCTATTGAGCTGAGATTACAGCCCACGCTATCCTTGTCGGAGGACAGTAAAGCTCGGCAGCACCATCGCGGCGGACAGCTCAAGGGTCTTGCCATGACGCCTATCCATAGGGACACCAATCGAAGCGAAAGGCCGCGACAAATGCAACGCCAAGGGACTAGCAGCACTTTGACTAAGAAGAAGTCTGTCGATAGCTTGAAGATATTATCTAGACAGCCCACGGAGAGGTCGTTCGCGAATGGCTCGACCACAAATGTGTCCGAGGAGAAGGGCAAGAAATTCGGCCTGGCAAAGATTCCCAGCAGAAATGGCAAGAACAACGAGGCCACGGACGACCTATCGCAGATGATGTCTCGTGCGTCCAACTACATGACCCTCGCTCATGTCAGGGTGACGGATGTTGTTCTTTGTCTAAGCTACAAGGGCAAAGGAGACCATAACTTGGAGGACTTGCATGACTTTGTCTTCAGACTACCGGTTCTGGAGTACCGCAACAAGACATGGTCGAACCTGGATCTGGCGCTTCGACTCAAGAAGGATGTGATCAAGGCGCTCATTTCCCATGCACCAGCCATCCTAGGGAACAAGTTCTCTCACCACCGGCCAACGAAGCAGCAGCAGAAGCACTATCGCGAGCTCGCCTCATCCTCTCAGATCTTGCATAACCCCGACAGCGCCGCAGGAAGCATAGTTTCCGAGAAGACTCACAGCCTAGCTAGCCAAGACTCCAATAGCGAGTATGCTGAATCAGCGCGGTCCCAGCGATCAGGCCAATCAGGCATGTCCCCTCTCGCGCGATCGAACTCCTTGGGCTCAAGTATGCTGAGCCCACAAGACCAAATTTGTCCGTCATCTGATGCTCACTCCACGAGTGAGGTTGACGTTGATGCTCGCTGGGAGGTCCGTTGAGATATTCATTCCCTCACTGACAAAACCTGCCTGCACTTACTGACATTTCTTCCTAGCAATCACGCAGGATCGTCAATCCTCCCCCACGGCCAATGACATCTGGTCAAATATTGACCCGGTCTGAGACTACTAAGCGTTGGGACAGAGATGAGAGGTAAGCATCCCGGTGATAAAAAGTAATGGTTGAGGTAATCTAACTGATTGACTAGTATAAGCAATCAAAAAATGACATTGCGCAACTTCGGCCGGAAATTTATGAACCATCGGAAATGAACCCTGTTTCCAGCAAACCGATTCAACATCTCGTCCACCGGCAGCGACTGATTGGAACCATTCTTTGTGTCATCTGTTCCGGCGTTTGCGCGTCCTCTTCCCGGACCTACTCTAGCATTGAAACATCACTTCTATTATCCTTTTGCCATCCAAGATACCCCAATTTGCCGCGGGTGTATATAGGCGTCTTATTACCTGTTTTCTGGTCCTTGACTTTTTTTTTTTCTCTTCTTTTATTTTCTGCTGATCTATGAGAATTCTGTTTTCGTTATCTCGCTGTGTTGTCTTGCCTCTGCACGGGGACGTGTATACCTCCCGTGCAGATTGCTCATGTATGTGTTCCGTGTCGGGCTTATCTTCATATGGTTGCTCTCGATTTCTTCGAGGCGACAGTATTGTTGGTATTATTTTCTGGCCCTTCATCTGTTCTATACTCTTCCTGTACACGGTTTCTGTTGGTATAGCCGTTGGCTTCTGGCGTGTGTATATTCTAGGGCGTGGATGGGGTGCATTAGAAACGGTGGCCGGCGTATACCGTGTTTCAGGAGGGAGTTGTCTTGCTCAACCGAGAGAAGGTTATATATACGTATCCACGAAATTATAGAAAAAGTCTTTCTCTCTGTTTCTAATACTTCTGCATAGACATGAGGCTGGGAATGTGCTTGGCTATGCTAATGATACGCACCGACTGGGAGGAAGATGCAGTTTAGACAGAGATCTTGCATATGCGAGATGTAAGTCCATTACTGTACCTTGCAGCATGCATGTGGTACGTGTTCCATTTTATATGATTTGCTCAACATCAGTAGCTGTCCATCCAATTATATCGAGCCATCGGAGGTACCAAGCGAGCTAAGCACCGTCTCACAGAGAAGTCTGATCTGCTCCCACCGGCGAGAAAGAACCTTCAACCTCGTCTTCTCCCAACCCGCCCCTTCAACACTCTGATCCGCTGACGGGCCACCATCCAACATAGTCCGGATCTTCCTCAAGGCAGTATTCGCCTCTTCGAGATAGACCGTGATCCATCTGCCGATAATCTCTGCCGCCTTCTCCGCATCATACGCCATCGTCTCCCCGGCTAGATAATCCCGCCACTCTTTGCGAGTCATATATTTAAGACATGCTGCGATCTTGACCCTCTCACTGGGGCCAGAGAGTGTGACTTCGTAGTTTCTGCGACGTCGCTTAGCTATGTTGAGGCTGGAGTGGGATTGGTTGAGGGATGATTACCCGAAAGGAGGGTGGGAGGCCAGCGCCTTTTTCCCTGCTGTGGTCATGTCGCGGAAGATGATGTCGTCGAGGTAGATAGAGTCTGAGGGGTTGTTGTCGAGGTAGAATCCGTCTGTTGCTGTTAGGGTGTGGTGGGTTGATTTGGTTGGGGGTGGGGACTGACATTCGACGAGGAGGAAATCGTTGGAGTGAGCGCCGTAGCTCATGTATATCTCTTCGCCTTTTTCTGTAGACAGGACAGGTCTGGTGAGTTATGGGTGGTGATGAGGGGATGGGAAGTTGCAGGACGAGTACCATATCGGCGTGTTGCTGTGAAGGTGTATTTCTTCTTGTGGTATCGCACGTCGCAGGCCTGGATCATATGATTCTATGAGTTATGGTGTGGTGAATCCACCGGAAATCTGAACTCACGGCATTGTCCGCATGGTTGAAATAATCCGCAAACGGAACCATAGCGACAGCGTCATTCCAATCGCTCATCTCCTCCCCCGGAGATACATAGTAGAAACTTCGCGAGTTGACAATCAACCAATGATACACAAACGTCTCCCAGTCTGTGTCGGGGAACGCAGAGACGACATTCTTCCATGCCGTCATGAGTCGCTTCTCCTGCTGCGGGAGCAGATTCTGATACTGCGTCTTGTACTCTAGACCCGTCGACGGGTCTTTCCGGAACGAATTCCACAGTCCCGACGCAGACGGCGGCAAGAACACGTTTCCTTCATTGTGAGACGTGTCCTGGAACTCAGACGCCGAGGCGCTGAGGTGTCCCGGCCAGAGTAGCGGTAGGCTGTCCTCGAACTCGTGCCATTGCGGCCACACTGTCCGCCAAGCATCCAGTTCTTTGAGCGTCGAAGGTTCGCCCAGGGTTAAGAACGCGGCGAGGATGCCGTGTCGGGATGTCCCCTGGGGAAACTGACGGATAAATACCTCCGGAATGCTGTCAATGGTCAACATTGCTTTCAACGGGACAGTAAGCATAGTTTCATTCTCCTGTAGGGTAGTGGTTCAGTTTATTGCTCGGCCAAGTAAAGAAGGATGAAGCGCGAGAGGGGGAGGAGAGGTTCGTACTTTGATGACCCTGGTGGCGATCATTCCCATTCCCCGACCGGGGAAACGGGCCGGAGCGACGCCGTTGATCTTGACACCCTTGGATATGACCCATTGCTTGAATGCCTCATGCTCTTCCCCGGGGGAATTGTCCATGGTTGGTGGTTGTCTTTGAGTTGGTTGGTGGTTGGGCTATCCAATCATAGGCGATGGAGTGGGCTGGCTGTGTTATATAAGCATGTCCTTATCTTATCTCTCGTCCTACCCTATGGCTTCTAGTGGATGTGGACTTGACGTCGGTTGTAGATGCATGCGAGTTTCAGAATGGTACAAGATTATATGGTAGATGTGTTGGAGCTGAGCATTTTATCTTAGGGATTAAATTCCGGATGTCACGTGCTACAGACATAGAGAATAAGAGAACAGTTGGATGTCCCTTTCAAAATTCCAAGGGACGACAATACTTCGAAAAGAAAGTCACGACAATCAATGCGAATATCAGAAAAAAGATTGAAGAGACACGCAGTAAGATGTTCTAGAAGAGTGACCGCAGGAAATCCAATCAAAAAGGAAAACAAGCAACAAGCGAACACGTGCGGGGTCCGCGACTAGGCGCCATGACAACGTCTCAGATGCTCCCGCCGATGATCTCTACGACCGAATTCTCCCCCACAATAATGACAAGGATGTGCGCCCGGAGAGATATGAATCGATTCAATGTGGCGCACCAAGTCCCCCTCACGAACGAAAAGGGTCGAACTTTGGCAGCCTTCCCATCTACATTCAAACACGCGGGGGCTGTGGGAGCTGAACTAGGCAAAGGGGGGGATTACAATATGATGATTGAAACAGACAATCATGAGCGACATCAGGGTGCTTGTATTGATGATTTTGCTCTCTGATTTGTTGAAGATACCCGTCCAGCGGCGTAGATGACAGTCTGGGCCCAGAGCCCATCTCACTTATCGCAGCCATCAAATGTGTTGGGGGAGAATGGAAATATTCTTTCAGTTGAGATGCTCTGCAGTCCATACTTCTATTGTGAGAAAGTCTTATTGACTAAGTATCCTGATCGCCATGTACATCCATAATGCTGTAGATGCTGGGGACATTGGCGGTAAGGTAACACTTTCTGGGCAACATTGTTGCCCATGGGGAGCAATTAAAGTTTACCGGTCTGGTAATCTCACCGAAGCGTTTTCCGACGAGTTAATGCATGGATCGAGCGAGTAAATTCAATCCATGAGAGGCCCTCTGGGTCAAGATGTTCTCGATTAGGATACATAGGATAATGTTCCATACCTTAGCGATGTCGCAAAAGTCCCAACCATCTATCACAGATCGCGGCTGTATGGCGCCACTAGGCGTGGCTCGAACTTGATAATCGATCGCTTCCTGGATGAAGTCGTAAAGATCATCCTCATGATTCTTGAAAGGATGACTTTGATCCTCCCCCCCAATATAAACTGCAATGCTAGGTTCTTTTGGTTCCGAAGAATTTCTAAAGCATCCTGCTGATCGATCCTTCATGTTGGAACATTCAAAGTCAGCCTCATAGTGGAAGTTTTCCTCATGGGGTTGGGCCAATGAAAACCATGTACATTTGAAGATGCATCATTCACATAGTCTATAGAAGATGGAATGTTAGCCAGATATCTGTGTGAATTATAATACATAGAGGACTATGAGTAGAGTCAGCCCCCAGTTGAATTCAACCCCGTAACCAAGTACACCTGAGCCAAATCCCTCGCCAACTCCGTAAACAAGATGCCATGTCGTGTAGATATGATAGATCAAAAATGCAGGGCTCAATCGAACAGAATCACGGAAGATCATGCATTTAAATCATAAGTAAGATAATAAGCTCCAGCTATGCCGCTTGCGGCTCTGGGGCCGGTGTTGGAGTGGATTCCTGCGAGGCTTTTTCTTTCGGAAGCTCAGGCTCTTTGTCGCGAGTCCTCGGTAAAAAGCTTGGCAGGTGAGCATGAACGGACGCCAGGCGGGTCCGATCAGCGGGTGCAGTAATGTCGTCTGTGTAGAGAATGCCGCCTTGGCCCCGGTTCTCTTGCCAGGCCTTCCGTTCACGTCGGAGGTCACTTTGTACCCATGGGATGGTGATGAGGGCCCAAAGACCGGCCCAGCCAAAGGGCAACGTCCATCCCAACTGGTGTGCCAACCTCAGTTAGCATAGTCGGCAGTGTGGATGAGATTGGGTCAACTCACAGTAAACGCGACAGGTTCTGAAACGGTGAAAATGATGGCTGTGAAGGCAGCCGCGAAAAGAATAGATCCTCCAGCCCAGAAAAAGTTCATCTCGACGAGCATGCGACGGAAGTATGGACTAGAGAGATACCGCACCCGCAGGGCATATCGATACACTTGACCACCACCACCGTCCACAGCGACAACGTCCTCGATCAACACGTATAGGGCGGTAGGCATGGTTGAGCCCTTGGGAGTTGAAGAGATGCGGAACGGGGCTTTGAAGCCACAAAGACGAAGGATGTCCAGGGTAAGGTAGACACCACCGAAATAGAACATCACCGTCGGTAAAACCATAGCGACGAGTCGAACTATCCAGAATTCAATAAGTATGTATCGGGAGGTGAACGCGAGGGTGACGAGGGCCTACCATATGGCTCTTCCGGTACCGTTCCGCTGCGTTTGTTAGTCGCAGGAGCAATCGCGGATGACGAGATGGCTTACACAATGAGCTCAACGGCCAAAATTAACCAGACAATGGTGAAATTGATTTGGAAAAAGTCCAGCTGAAACCGATCAATATTCAGGCCCTTTTAGATATCACGATTCGAGACGTACCCATGACTTCTGTGCATTCAATGGACGGGCCCGAGAATCTTTCCGGAAGAGATTGTAGAGACGGAAGAAGTATTCGAAGACGGAGACACCTCCAAGCGCAAGCGTTACGATGGTGAAAACTAGTGAACAAATTGATGCTTAGAGCCGATCTCGACTGCGGTCATGGGAAGCTTCGACGTACCCAAGTTATGTGACAGGTCGGTGGCATACCACAGAGCCCAGTATAAGACCAGTGGTTGGGCGAGGGTGTCGATAACGAATAGAGTCCAGAAGATAGCGATGGACTTTTTGCGGGTACGTAATGAGTAGGGGAGCTGGGGAGGCTCCAGCGGCTGGTTGGCAGCTATTCCTTCTTCCATCGACGTGATGGGGGATGTCCGAGATAGTGAGTCTGTCGTGAGTGATAAGAAGTTGATGGATCACGCGTAAGCTTCTTCGACGTGGCCAGGAGGATGCATAGTGGGATCGCGGCAAGACGGGGAGACGATGCGTTGATCCGTAGGATGAAAGGATTTAAAAAAAACACAAAGATTTGGGTTTGCACGAATGGCAGAATCGTAGTTATTCTTCTGAGCCACCGTCCCGCCGGAAACGACGGCAGCAGAAGCACGGGACTTTTAGCTTCAGGTATCCTGGCTTTCCTCGGGGCGGCCTTGTGCCTGACGTAAGGGCTGCGGTGATGTCATGCTCGACCCTGTTGGCGTGGTCGTTGGTTGCGGTACACGCGTCCACCACCCAGAATTGCGCGATTGATCGCTGCCGAGCGATGTCTCCTAGGTTCTGGCCTCCATCATGGGTCTTTCTCCTGTCCACGCCATTGAGAGAGAGAAGCCCACGGGCGGGCACGATTGACGGGGTGGCGAGATGGATGGGATATACTTCACAACCAAGTATTATTCCGTCCCGATGAACCGGCCGATCCTCGTCGATCGGGCTGAGCTTCGGCGGGATTACCTCATCCACTTCACGGGGCTGACTCAGCAACTTGACCATCACGTGCCGCTCCCCTCGTTCGCAGTTCGGAAATTTTCCTCCGCGACAACCGTTCGAACCTCGTCTTGAGCTCATCGTCATCGAAATTCTGACCGCCACAAGCCGGCGCTTCCTGTACGATACTCCTGGTCGGCGGTGCTCTGCCAACTATGCCCCCACGATGGCCCCGAGTTTCCGCGACCTGATTGATTTTCTCCTCGCCGAGATTGCGCTCTGTGGTGACCGAGGTCTGTACTCTCTGCCCTTGTGGTCTCTCTCTTTTTTTTTTTCATGTTCCCCCAGTTTCAGATCCACATGCACTAGACCCTCCACAATGCATATCCATCTGGTCTATGGATCGACGCATCCAATAAGAGATCACGCTTCCTAGTTCTGACACTTTCCACCCATTTTAATCATGCATCTTTCTTTCCACGCCATCATCTGCCACTGACATCCCTTCAGGTGCTTCTCCCGCAGACATCTTGGCCTTCACTAGTGCATTCTATGCCAAGCCGAATGCATCCAGTCGCACCCACACCGTTGACCGACGGTTCCAGGAAAAGGTCTGGACATGGCTAACCAAAAATCCCGAAGTCTCCATTGGAGACAAAAAAGAGGGAAACCATCTTTCCTTGGCTGAAGTAGAAGCCCGTGACCAAGAAAATGAAGAAAACAAGCCGTTGCGAGCCTTCGTCTCAGAGGAGCGAACGTGGTTGGCAGTTGCAGGACATGAACCGGATGAAACCAAGGTCTTTCCCACCGAGTTCGCCCTCTTGTCCATTATCGCCTCGCGCAAGTCCGACGGAATTGCGCAGACAGAGCTGGTTCGACTGAGTGGCCAAGACAAAAGGTCCGTCCCCAAGCGGACGGATATGCTCCAGAGTAAAGGCTATATCGAGAAACGAGCTGTACAAATCAAGTCAGCGCGCACAAGTATCTGCACTCTGCGAAAATTCCTCAATGATGGAAAGAAATCGCAAGAGGTGACAAACTCGGACACAGCGGACCCGAAAAGCCAAGTGATCGACTTCAAGGCCTTCACCAACGACCTCTTCAACATCATGCGGGAGCACAAAATCATCTCCCGCAGTGATTTGAAAGCGATTTTAGGCTTTGCCGACCGGTGGCGATGGCGTATTCTTTCGCGTACTCTTCGCAAATTTGAGCGGATCGGGATCCTCAAACGGGTCCGGGCAATGTCGCAGTATGCCAATACAATGGGCAAATATCATCCATGTGTCATGCTTGTCCGGGAGCCTACTCAACGTGACATGGAGCATTTCCATGAGTTTAGCCGGGGCATGATCACCAATTCCGAGCAAGACGACAACGCAGAACTGGAAGAAGAACTGGAGCCCGACGAGGAAGGGAAAGAAGCCTCGTTAGAAAACGGTGTACTGCAAAGCGACCAGGATGTCGAGGATATGGGACGACTCGTTCCGTCATGGACCCCAGACCGCAACATCCACAATATGATATTCAATACAGTTCACCAGACAGGCACGGATGGGATCATCAATCAGGTGAGCTGTTGACCGCTAATTGAGAGATATCTCCTCTAATAGAAGGTGCAGAAACTCATTAGAACCTGTTTTGGGAGCTTCTTCCGCAGACCGCTGGAGAACGCGCTGATGCGTCTGGTGGAGTGTTGGCAGCTGTCACAACCTTTGCACTTGAGACACCTTGCGCTGGTGCGTGATACTGGAATGACCAGAACAATCCATCACTATGTTCATTACTCGGCAATCAATTTTGAGAAACGAGTCGAGGCAGGAGAAGCAACCTGGGAAGCCGTCGAATTCGTCTCGAAAAACTCTAAATCGAGCAATTTTCGTGCCCCCCCAATCCATGCTTCTCCTGAGGTCGACGAATACGGATTGCCCCGAGCTGTGCCCAAATCTGAACTAGTGAAGCATGGCAATGTATCACTTTTGGGGTGCCTCGCAGCTGTAAAGCCGCAAGACTACGCTGTTACCAGTTCTGACCCGTCGGCGATAAAGCTCGAGGACGGTGGCTATGGTAAGTATTGAACGACCTGTGACTTTCTGTGACCTGGTTTACTGACGGGTCGATCCAGCGTTGCGTTTTCGCCAGAAAGGCGCCGAGGCCCCCTACAAGCAGCATGTGGCTGGGGTCCAGGTCGAAACACCCACCAAGACCAAGCTAGAGAATGCACAGGATGAAGAAAGTGACATGGGAAACACTCCCAGCTCGATACCCGTGAAAAAACGTGCCAAAAAGCAGATTCGTCAAGAGCTGCTACGCGAAATGTCAGAAAAAGAGCGGCTAGAACATCTCGGTATGGATGAGACTTGGACAGAATATAGTGTTCTCTTGCTGGAGCGGCCGAAGCCGGGAGTATATGTAACTTCCCGTGGGCGCCGCAGGCCAGCGGGCAAACGGCAAGGCCGTCCACGCATAAGTAGATTTGCGGTCTTCAAATCCCCGATGCTCTCGTCGCTTCCCTGGTTCATCAAGGAGGCTGACGAGAACAGTGAGGGCCAAGGAGCGGCCACCGAACAACAGTCCTCCACGCCTATACCGGAGGCAGTTGGTACTGCTAGTGTGAGAGGAACAAAGCGCCGCCTCCATCCAACCGCCTCAGAGAAGAGTCTTGAAGTTGAATCACGTCCAGCATCAAAACAAAGACGCCTCGAATCCATTGGCCCAGATTCGATGGATGTCGACACGGCAGAATCGAGTACTTCCGAAAGAAGTCATCCGATTATCAGCAGTTTGAAGCGAAAGCAGCCTGGATCTCTTGGGGCCCAAGCGACGTCCAATGCCACACCGGCAGCATCAGCGGATTCTCAACAGGAAGAAGAATCAGTTATCAACGCAGGCACCGAAGGGGAATCGCCTTCGAAAAGGCCTCACCGCAAAGTTACTGGCGAGGCTGAAGCCAACCTCCCATTGGAAGAGACTGCAACCAAAGATGATCGCCACCAATCCAGTGCAGAGGCTGAACAGGCGCTTGAGGGAACTCATGCTACTGCAGCGCCATCTGCTGTACCCCCAGTAACACCCAGTGTTTCAAGATTCATCCGAGACGAACACCACCCATCAACACCTGTGTCTGTTGAGCCTGCATCCTCGCCTGCTACCGCGCAGCAAAGCAGCACAGGTCAGCCGCGCGGGAGTCGCGGAAAGGTTGGCGGATCTATTGGCTTTTTGCGGCGCAAGATCATCAATGAAATACTAGACCAAGCAGGGGGTGCCTTTCCTTTGGGCGCGGAATTATGGTATCCCTTCACGACTGCATGGGCGAGGATGAAGTTCAAAGAAAAGCCAGATCTCCGCACAATCAAAAGCACTGTCAAGCATATGGTCGATGCGGGACAGCTGCGACAGTTTACTTTCAGCGGCAAGGATAGCAAGGGAGTCATGGTGACAAAGACTTTGATTGCGAAACCTGATATGAACCCTGACGATACCTTCGTCCAGGACATGCAGAAAAACATGCTGGCTACGGAATCCAAGCTTTATATCCCACCAACTGTTGAATACGACAAGGAGATGACAAAGGCCGGTAGACGGGCACAACCCCAGCCAACTGGAAAGGCGATATCACAAATTCCCATCGAGCCTAGTGTTACCGTGCATCTGCACCAGAAGCCCGCCTTCGTCATGGCTCAGGAGAAGCGACGAGGTCAGATGATTCAGCGAAGGCTTTTGCGAAAGTTGGAATCGGAAAGAGAACTTCTGAAGGGGCCCAACGTGGTTCGATTGATGAAAATCCAGCGACCCTCCAAGAAGGATGATTTTGCTCATGGCCTGACTTCTATTGCCAGACCGGGTCATGGAGAAGGTCAAAAACAAAGACGGATCCAAAAGGTGCAGTCATCTGGTGGCATCCGTAGGCCAAAGCGAATTGACATGCCTATCTCGCAAATCGGTCCATATGCTATGATTATGAATCCTCGACAGGAATTTCAGTTGAGCAGCGGCACATTCTCTACGAATGCAGGGCTTGCCGCAGTACAAGTTCCACGCTCAAAATCCCGCCAGGCGCCGGAACCTGGGGAGTCACCCGAAGCTAAGAAATCGGCCCGTCCTGGTCTGCCGGATTCTCTTGATGATCTGTTCAATATGGCACGGCGACGACGTACGATGAATGCTACTGGCCAAGGTCAGGAATTCTTCCGTGACACAGGCACCATTATGAGGTGGGAGCTTCGAAATGAAGATTTGTTCCGAAGAAGATCCGACGATTTTCACTATATCAACCAGACCGTGCAGGATGCTTTTGAAAGCGCCCCGATTGATGGTGATATTCGATTTGAGGAAAGTGAAGAAGAAATAATGCCTCAGCCTGAAGTTGAGCCTGAAACTCAGCCTAAGCAGTTACGGCCCCGAGTAGCCAAGCGAAAAGCACGCCAGGCAGAGCTACGAGAGAGGCAGGCTCTACGACCGCTTGCCCCCTTACCGGCCTCCTCACAACGATCTCGGGTTCTCAGCACCGAGGATAGTGATGTTGATCAAGTCACCCAGCGGAACCGGCGTCTGGAGAAGCTGCACGCCACAGCCGAAGGACGGACGACTCCTATGACTACCGGTCCACATCAACCTACCCGGCGGGCGCATCGTAGTAGCTACTATCTATCAAAGTCCTTTGTGCAGAAGCTTATGACAGCCATTGTCGTTGTCCGTGCGCTCGCTGGAGGGGCAGAAGGGAAAGTAGTTGACTGGACACTAGTCCCCATCTGCTTCCCAGATTATGACCCCATGTTCATTCAGGACCGAGGCAAGGGCATCATTGCCAAGAGTCGACTGCAACTGGCGAAAATGCAGAGTGATTTCCAATCCCGCTTCATTGAAGCTTATGAACAGGGAGAAGTACCCAGCATCAATTACGAGGATCTAGAAAGCTATGACTGGGTGGGGGTCGTCGACTGGGCCAAGTCGCAGTTGGAACTTCCTACTTCCGAAAAGATCCCCGACCTTCCTGCCACCCGGGAACAGTTCGACGGGGTATTCGAGATGCGCGTGGAGCCATCGAACTCACTCGATGATATCTACCAGAGCAGCCACAACGTCACGATGTTCCGCAAACGTTCAGCCTTTGCTGAAGTCCCCTTCGCCATGCCTCTTGTCGAAACACCCTGTCACATCACCCCGCGGAAGGCAGAGCTGGCTCGCCTGGACATGGCCAAGTCATATGTCCGCGCCAATATCGTCGCGAAAGAGGAATCGTACCGCCCGAGTGATGCCCATGCGATGCTTGATAGTCTCCCAGGCGACATGCTGCAAAGCGCACTCCAATCACTCATCACCGAACGCGTCATATCCTCCAACAACAAGGGACGGCCTGCGCCTGGCCGCAACTACGACATCACCGATTACTTCCTCCAGATCCTCGGACGCAAACGCGCCATCGAAAGCGGCGATCTCCGATGCGCCGCGAAGTTCAAGCTCAAGACCCTCGACCCTGCCCTCCAGACCAATGGGAAGTACGACATCGACAACGCCGCCGAAGACGGCGACATCCTGGCCGTCATCAACCTCTTCGCAGAGGGGCGTGTCTTCCTGCAGCCGCGCGACCCCCCACGAAACAAAAAGGGCCTCATCGACGGCGGATACACAACCCGACAGATGGACAAGCGAAAGCTCCTGTTCGCCGTCGAGGTCCGGCCCGTGGAGGGACGATACGTGTATGGAAACCCCGTGCATGACCAAGTGTCGAGCATCCCGCCGCCGTGTCCCCCCTTGGTGGAGATTACCCCGACGATCTCGGCGCCAGAGAAGATCCCGCTGTGGTACGACATCCACAACCAGTTTGTCTCAGTCCTTTGGGGCATGGCTGTTAGCTCGGTGGTGGGAAGTGTGGCTCTTCGGCCGGGATTGTCAGCGTCGGGGCTGGCGAGTATGTTGAAGCCGACGATGGGCGCATGGGAGGTGGAGTTGTTGCTTGAGTGGTTGGAGAAGGTCGGTGTTGTGCATCGGGTTGGTGGTGATGGTCAAGAGTCTGGGTGGAGGGTGCAAGAGTGGTGGTGGCTGGTATTGTAACTCTTATGTGTATAGTAGCGGCGATATAGTTGTTTCCTGACGATTTTGTCATGTTTATGATGTTCATTACTTGAATCTGGATGTCTTTTAATCTGTATAGGGCTGGTTGAGAATTTCCTCACTCTATCTGCATATACTTCGAAGTACTTGGGGTTGAGCTATATAACACCCATTGGGAAATTCCTTGGCAGACCACGAATGTGACTACCTGCGTTAGCTTATGAGGAACGACAGAGGCTCTGTCAGGGAGACAATCGACCGTCTTTGTTAATTCACCGTCAACGAATGACCTGGGACATAAGATGAGAAAGATGGCACTGAACTAGACACGATTGTTGACACTGCTATATACTGCAAGTTGTCAACACACGGGGAGGGAGTGTCTTTTATTGGGATCACTTCGTGTTCTATCCAAGTTGGTTATGGAGCATGAAGAGAAAATGCTGATTGTAGACCTCATGAAGATCCGCTCAAAATATATTTCAACCAACTCAATCCAAACTCAACCTCACATATCAACCCACATACGATATATAGAACCCCAACGCTAAACATGAAATTCAACAATATAAACCAGGAAAGAACCAAACTCCACTGCTATCCAGAACATCCCCATCCCAACCTCAGATCAGTAATCCTCAGATCTCGCAACCCGGCGAAGAATCATCAACACCAGCGCAACCAGTACGCCGATGATAGCCCGGTCCAGCCAGGGGGAATCAGCAGAATGTGAAGGCGGGATCTGCACCTGTGTCTGCTGTCGTGTCGGCGGCCGTGTCTGAGTCTGTATCTGCGCTTGTGAAGGAAGTGTAGTAGTAGTAGGCGCAGCCCCAGACGACCCAACAGGAGCAGCTTGCTGATCCCGCTGGACATCCTCCCGTATCTCCGGAATCGACGACGCAACCGGCTCTGCCTGCACGAGTCCACTCGTCTCCGCCGACATGCTTTTCTCCTCCAGAGCACCGACACCAGCACCAGCACCAGCACCAGCACCAGCACCAGCACCAGCACCAGCACCAGCACCATCACT
>RHLO01001225.1:0-10101 GCA_003719415.1 Aspergillus olivimuriae
CCGCCCGAACGGAATATACGCCCCCTGGTGCTATCACTCCCGTCGGTGAACCGAACGACCCGTATGCGCGGAGCAGACGACCACCCCAACCGAAAAATCTCGCCCAGCTTGACCAGCGGTTCATCTTTGGCGGCCGCGATCTGAAACGCCGCGGAAACAGCTCATCGTCTTTCCCCCGCCCAGGCACCCCCCGATCTGCCAGCACGACTGACCTGAAATCCAACGAGAAACGGAGTGGCTTCTTTGGCAACAAGAAGGAGCAGGACGGAGACGGCAAGCACCATGGCCACATGTCCGAGTTGAAGCGATTCTTCAAAATGGGTCACAAGCACAAGCGGGGTGAATCTCCTACATCCTTCCCCAAAAAGTCGAGCCGATCATCCGGCAAGAGCACTCCGTACCAGATGGCTCCTGATAACGTGCCGTTTGCCGACGATCATGGCCTCAATTCAAAGTATGGAAAGCTAGGCAAAGTGCTCGGGTCCGGTGCAGGCGGCTCCGTGCGCCTCCTCAAGCGCAACAGTGATGGCGTCACCTTTGCAGTGAAGCAGTTCCGGGACCGCCATTCATGGGAGACGCTGAAGGAGTACTCGAAAAAGGTGACAGCCGAGTTCTGCATTGGCTCCACGCTGCATCACGGCAACATCATTGAAACGCTGGATATCATCCAGGAAGGAAGTCACTGGTATGAGGTCATGGAGTATGCTCCGTTCGATCTGTTTGCCATCGTTATGACCGGCAAGATGGTCAAAGATGAAATTGCTTGCTCCTTCAAACAGATCCTCAGCGGGGTAGCATATCTACACGGCATGGGTCTGGCTCATCGCGACCTGAAACTGGACAACGTCGTCGTCAACGAACACGGCATTATGAAACTGATTGATTTCGGAAGTGCAGTCGTTTTCCGGTATCCGTTCGAGAATGATATTGTTTATTCCTCTGGTAAGCATGATCATCACTCATTTTATCGACTTTGTTTGCAATTGTATTTCCTATCTGCTGGTCGTTTGCTAATCGCAGGGCAGGAATTGTTGGTTCCGACCCTTACCTCGCCCCAGAGGTCTACGATGAGAAGAAATACGACCCTCGACCGACTGACGTGTGGTCCCTTGCCATTATCTTTTGCTGCATGAGTTTACGCCGATTCCCCTGGAAACAACCCCGTGTTAGCGACAACTCTTACCGACTCTTTGTGTCAACGCCGACGCCCGGCACCCCCGTACCAGACGTGGACTCCAAACGCCACAGAGCTGTCAAATCGTCACCAGACCTACCCTCTGCCGCCCGTGAGAATCAAGCACCACAATCCTCGGAAAATAGAGACGGAATACCCCACCCGTTCGCCCAACCAAATGGCCCACAGGACTTGTCCAAGGCACCGCCTCAAGAGCCGCCCAGCAACGAAGGAAGCAGCCCGCCAGAGAGTCCCCAGGACAAGAAATCAGTGGATGGCAACCTGAAGAATGGGTCGTCCAACAAACCGACTCGCACAACAAGTAAAGAAGCGCCGCCCCTTCCTGCCTCCGCTCAAAATGCCGGTCCGCGCCCCGAGGTGATCAAAGGCCCCTGGAGGCTGCTTCGACTTCTACCCCGTGAAAGTCGCTATATCATCGGCCGCATGCTCAAAGTGAGCGTGAAAGATCGCGCGACTTTGGATGATGTCCTGTCGGATGAATGGGTGCGCAATATCCATGCGTGTCAGCAGGAGCTATCCGGGGAGGTCATCAAGGCCCCGGGCCATACCCATGTCCTGGAGCCTCCATCGTCGAGCACACCCGTGGCTAGCAAGGCCAAGTAATACCCGTGTCGGTCCTGACGTCGAACATATGGCACACTCCTTGCAAGGCAAAGTCCGAACCGTGTCCACCCTTCTCTTCTGATCCTCCAGGTCTTTGGACCTCCAGTACACTACTGGCTGTAGCATGTTTCATTACCCCGACCGGGTTGACTGCTGTCTCTTTTGTTCTTCTTTTGATTCTTCTTCTAGCACCTCATCCACCCCTGCTGTATGATTTGATATACGAGGTCGATATCTCTATGCTTGATCGATTCTTTTTACTTATCTGCTACCGATCCTGATATTGTTGGAAAAGAGAAGATCTGGATCGGCCCCGTTCCTTTGATGTTTCTGTCCCTTTCCATCCCGGCGTTGTGGTCACTGGTGCCGATTGGGGCCCCTCAAAGATAATTTGCCCCTACGCTCGACGCGGAGGATGGTCGTTTGGTTGCTTGGTCTTTTAGACTTCTGTTTGTCGTTCATGTCATTCAATTGACTACCAATGCCTCACCCCCCAAAAAATCACGACCGGGTGTTGTTGCTGTATGCGGAGGAAACATGGTACGTACCGGGGGCGACTGATCTTCCGTTGCAGCCGTCCTCGGAGGTATTGATAGGAGGTCTGGCCTGTCGGCTAAGTGGATATTATACATAAACGGATAAAGAATCAATTGATATTTCCATGTACCTTGTTTGTATCGATGGAGTGGGATGTCTGCATCGAAGGGAAAGGGTCCTGACGTAAGACGGAGATTCCGGACTTAGCGGGCGTTGCGATGATCGGTCAAAATTGGAAGCTTCAACTTGCTCCGCGGCTGTGGTCCATAGATTCCAACTCCATCAACCACACGAGGTCCAACCCCCGGCGACCTCTTCAATTCACGAGATTCTCCCTTGGGTCCTTGAATCGTCCTTGTCGCATCGGGCTCAGGAACTTCATGGTGTCGATTCGATCGCGCCAGATCGTCTCCCCCCTTCATCTCCCACATTTCCCGACATGGCCTCAACCCCGGAGTCGGAGGCGCTGGTCTCCCTGTGGACCCGATCTCTGATCGTAAGTGGCGCGCATTACCTGTGTGCCTCAACTGGACTTGGACACATCGACTGACTCTCTTGCTCCCCTGCGACAGGCCGGTGCCATTGCCGGATTGACCGTCGACTGCTCGCTCTACCCGCTCGACACGATCAAGACTCGCCTCCAGAAAGCCAGACATCATACTCCCTCCGCCCCCGCTCCCAACGTCTCCCTTCGGCAAACAATCCGCGGGATCTACGCAGGTCTCCCGTCCGTCCTGCTCGGTTCGGCCCCCTCCGCCGCCTCCTTCTTCATTGTCTACGATGGCGTGAAACGCTCCCTGCTGCCGCAGTCGACCAGCTCCGACACCCCATCCCGCACCCACATCATCCTGACTCATTCGCTCGCGTCGTCCATGGGCGAAGTTGCCGCGTGTGCCGTCCGTGTGCCGACGGAAGTGGTCAAGCAGCGCGCTCAGGCTGGGCTCTTCGGCGGATCCAGTCTGCTGGCCTTGCAGGATATCCTGGCGCTGCGTCACCCCGCCGCTGTCGGAAACTCGAAGCGTGGCTACGGACAGGTTCTCAGGGAGCTGTACCGGGGGGCGGGGATCACGATTGCGCGTGAGATTCCGTTCACGGTCCTGCAGTTCACCATGTGGGAGTCCATGAAGGAATCCTATGCGAAGCGCCTGTCCGGCGCTGGTGGCGCTTCTGGCTCCTCTGATGGTACGGCGTTGGCTCAGGTGCCGGCGTCGACGAGTGCGATGTTCGGCAGTGTGGCGGGGGCTATCTCGGCGGGATTGACTACGCCGCTGGATGTGATCAAGACGCGGGTGATGTTGGCGCGTCGGGGCGATGGCGGTGCTGGGGAGGAGGGTGCGCGGGTGCGGATCAAGGAGGTGGTGCAGGATATCTCGAAAGAGGGCTTTGGGGCCTTTTGGAGAGGGATTGGGCCCCGGGTCGCATGGATTGGAATTGGAGGAGCGGTGTTCTTGGGTAGTTACCAGTGGGCGTGGAATACGCTGGAGGGGAAGAGTCGCGCGGAGACGCAGTGATGTCGGAAGAGGGGTTGAATCATGTATCATAGTATTTTTTCCTTCCCTGGTTTTCTTGTGTTGGTTTTATTTTGTCGAGCCTTGGTGGCATGTTGTGTACTTTATATAGACTCACTAGACGGGGGGGGTATATACTGTGGAGCGCAAGATATTGATGATCATACGAGCAACATTTCCCGACGGAACGCCGTCTGGAGTTCAGTCGTAGTCCGTCCATACGAAGGGATATTCGGTCGCTCGAAAGGAGAAGCATCTGGTGTGGGGTATAATAACGACTTCGATGCTCGCAGGATCCACTCGACGCGATGGAGGAAAAGGGATGAGAAGGCCGATGACGATGGCGACGAGGCCAGGAACGAACGGTTCCTGAGTGGCGTCCGGCCAAGTCGCGCGAGCCGTCGAAAATCCCAGGTTCATTAATTCATCTCGTCAGAGGCACCGACGACATTCTAATACGATCTTCCCCTCTCGGCCACAGGGCTCTTATATCATCGCCGTCTCCCCTTTTCACCCACATCCGCGACTCTCCTCTTTTTCCCCCCCCCGTCTCCTCGCCCTGGTCGTTGCGCTTCCTCATACCCTCCCCCGCGTCTCTCGCAGTTGACCATTCATCCTCCTTTCTGCTGTGAACCGTCCTCCCGCTCCTGCAGCGTGTGTCGGGACCTGTCAATTGCCCCCCCGCAAGGAATGCACGTGTGGTGGTTGTTGCGCCCGTGCTGATCGGCCGACTCGGTGTAGCCTCCGCATTCAAACTGTCCGTCTCCGCAGTGTCGTTCCCGCCTCCCTCTTCCATCCTCCAACCCCGGAGAGGTTGCGTCGCGCTGCATGGCCCGGAAACTCAGTCACCAGAGGGTCACCTACGGTATGTCTCTGCCCGGGAATCGATCGCAGTCGCCGGGATGACGCCGTCGTCCTGGCGGTCTGGCATGATTCCTACCCCCGAGTACACGCCCCCACTGGCCGATCGATCGTTCACTGACCGCGGCCTCTTCTCTCACTCAGTGTTGCCTCTGCCCGATGCCCCCGGCGGTCATCGTCTAGGCGTCAACAGTCTCACCATCGACCCGGATAACTCCATCCTGTGAGCCTCCTCGACCCCGGTCCCCCCGTCCCACCTCGCGTCCGGGAGCCTCGCCCGTGAGACCCGGATTCGATCCCACCCGGCGCGTCCTACCCATGTCGCCGTCCCTCGAGCCTCTGACCAACGTCTCTCCCATAGGTATTCCGCGGGTCGCGATGGGGTTCTCTGCTCATGGGATCTCAATTTACCCCGCCCCGCGTCATCCCCGTCCTCGCTGCTGGACGCTTCCAAGCCCGGTCCGACCACCTTCCGCAATCAGGTGCAGGCCCATAGTCACTGGATCAACGATATCGTCCTAACCCAAAATAACTCCGCGTTGGTGTCCGCTTCCTCCGATACCACGGTGCGACTATGGCGACCTCACTCAGAGTCGACAGAAGTTCCCGATCCCATCGGGAAGCATACGGATTATGTCAAGGCGCTGGCCACCCCGGGGAGCCATGCGTCATGGGTGGCATCCGGGGGTCTCGACCACAAGCTCTATCTCTGGGATTTGAATGGCAAGGGAGAGGTCCTGAACATCGATGCCTGTGGAGGGGATCGTACCGCCAAAGGCTCGGTGTACGCGCTGGGCGCCGTGTCTTCGGTCGTCGCCAGCGGTGGCCCCGAGAGTGTGGTGAGAGTGTGGGATCCGAAATCCGGCAAATTGATCACCAAGTTCGTTGGTCATACCGATAACATCCGCGATATTCTGGTCAATCAGGATGGCGATACGATCATGACGGCTTCGTCGGACCAAACCATCAAAGTCTGGTCCTTAACGGCTGGCCGGTGCATGCATACCTTGACCATGCACAATGACAGTGTGTGGTCGCTGTATTCTAATCATCCTCGACTCTCCGTGTTCTACTCGAGTGATCGCTCCGGTCTGGTCGCCAAGACCGATACCAGATACTCCCCGGACATCGAGCAGGGGACTTGTGTCGCTGCGCTGCAAGAGCACGAGGGGGTGGTCAATGTCGTGGCGTCGGGGGATTACATTTGGACTGCGACACCGAAATCCAGCATCAACCGTTGGCATGATATTGATACCACCGCGGAAATTGAATCGCCGGCCACCAAGGAGCGCCAGGATGCTGCCAGCCCCTCCGAGAAAGAATCAACCACAGTAGTCCGGCGCAAGAAGATCCCGTATGAGTCCCTCTTGCTACTCTCAAGCACATCCGTATTACCCCGTTCACCAATCCCCGGGAAGATTCCGAGCACAAATGGACGCCCGCAATCTGCAGAATCAGACCTGGATGATGACATGGATCTTCCTGTCCCTGTCTATTCCTTGCCCGAAGAATCTATCGAAGGTCAACATGGAATCATCAAATACTTCTTCCTGAATGACCGAAAGCGCACATTAACCCAGGACTCGGCAGGCGAGGTGGTACTCTGGGATCTTCTCAAGGTGACTACGCCGGTTATGCCAGTTCTGGAGACCCATGCTAACCCACTCTAGTGTGTCCCAATCCAGTCATTTGGCAAGCGACATATGGACGATGTTGCTTCCGAAATCAATACGACCGAAAGCATTGCCCATTGGTGTACAGTTGATATCCGCACTGGAAGACTGTCTGTGATTCTTGAGCCGGGTCGATGCTTCGATGCGGAAGTTTATGCGGACGAGGCCGATCTTGAAGACTATTCGCAAATTCGAGAGGACCAAAGAAGTGCGTCACGCCCATCCCCCCATGTATCTACCATCCTGAATTTCGATTTGAGGAGCACTTGATCACTAACATCTAGCAGTCAATTTGGGGAAATGGATTCTTCGCTGGCTTTTCGCTTCATTGATCGATGAGGAGATCAGACGAGACGCTGAGTATCGTACGACAGCGATGGCCAAGGCTGAGGAACTCGCAAAAGCGACCCTATCGAATTCCTCCGCTCCAATGGATATACCATCTCCGGATGCGTCTCGAAATCCGGGCACGTCTTTCGATCCGGCCATGTCATCTTTACGCCCCGGGTTTGACGGACTCGGCAGTCCTGTCACCCCAGGCTTTGGAATCGGGATCGCCGGTAGCCCTGGATCTTTAGCAACGCCCATGCCTACCCAACCAAATCACCTGGGGACATCGCCCGGAGACGTGTCGGACTACAACATGTCTCAAAACAATCCAGATGTCGCCCGAAGTTCGATGTCGGACAAATCCAGTGATTACTTCTCACCTCCCAGGCCGCAGGCTTTGACCCCGCTCGACACGGAGAAAACATTACCGCCCCCGGGCGACCTGCCCCAATCACCCGCCGAACCAGAGAAAGAAGAGCGAAAGAAAGGCAGCTTGTTTGGGAAGAAATTCCGCATGGAATTCCCAAAGAAGTTGGGTAGAACTTCGTCGGAGGTCAAGCCGCAGATCCAGGAAGAAAAGATCGAAGAATCTGACAAGTCGTCGACTAAAGAAGAAAAGGTTTTCGAGAATAATCTGAGCGGATTTATTGACCGCGTGCGCCATGAATATGAGGAGTCTCTTGCTGCAAACCCGCGACAAGAACTGGTGTCGGCCTTCGCGCCCAGCCCCGAGAGTGACACTCCGGCCTTGCACATACCACCTCGTACTGCGGTCTTTATTCAAGAAGAATCCGGGGATGCTGCTGTGGCGTCCGATCTCTACAGAGGCAGCGTGGGTCGTGTGAGCGAGGAGATTGACAAGCTGGAGAAGTCGATCCCTCTCTGGCTGTCCGACCTGTTGTTGAAGGTAAAGTTCACCTTGACACCTCCCACATTGTTCCCATTGTCCATCTCTAATTTTGCTTTAGAATCAAATGCCTCTGAAGGATCCCGTCAAGGTTGCCTTCACGCTGAAGCCTTATGACGACCTCCTGCCCCCTGTCGTGAAACCCGAAGAGTACGTACAGACGTGATTCGCCTTCTATGGTCTCTGGTTTCTAACATCCCACCAGGAACGATGCCAATGGAAACAACAGCAACCGATTGAATGCCAACCGAATGCTACGAGCGAAGAAGATACTGGCCTATGTCGCTGAACGAATTGAAACTCCCAGCTCTGAGGAATCGGAAGATAGTTCGATGAAGCCAGAAGAGTACCTGGAGTTGTACTGCCAGAAGATGGTACGTACCCGCACTCCAAGTTTGTTGATGCTTGCACTAATAGTTCATCTAGTTGCTACCCCCGAACATGACTCTTGCAACCATTCGTGCCCATATCTGGCGCTCCGCAGGCGACATGGTGCTCTATTACAAGGCCAATGGCAAGAAGGAAATGAAGCTCATTGGCACTGGTTCAGATGATCAGCCGGATACCAATTCCAATCAACACCTCGAGCCGGGACACGGGGAGAACGGGAATGCACCCCCAGGTAGCATTCACTCGCAGGCGGCGTCTGGATCTGCCGCGGGCTCCATTCACAACCCGTGATGTGCGCCAGCGCTGGAAAGACTCTTGACGTCTTTCGCTTTCTTGTGACATTATTACCTCTGTCTGTATATAGGTTTTGAGATACGGATCCTTTTGGCGGTATATAGCGATAGTAGCAATGTGATAGGCCACTACTTGTTTCCATGGCATATCTCTCAATGAACAGTTTGATCGTAATCATTTCGGTTGATCTGAACCCTGTGATTGACCTCTTCGACTCGATATATATTCTGACAGGTTTGTGTTGGGACGGCGAAAGAATGCCAAGAAATCCACCGACATCCTCTCACTTCTCCGTCCAACCTCCCATTCACCCCAACTAGAACCTCTCCAAGCCATCGTGCCGGCTGGTCTTCAGCCCAAACACCCGATCCATGGCAGGAAACTATCTCCTGCACCACACCGGCTCAGGGGCAATCACCCTGCCACAATTTCACGAGTCATTCCAGCGGGTCTGGCGCGAAGCACGACACTCGTGGGCCGGACGAACAAGGGCCGATAGTCGTCTCCCGCGAAGACTGGGTATCTATACACTGCCCTCTTTATCGTCAATGAAACCGATCAACTCATACGACTCACAGGTCTGGCAGTCAGTGGCGGGGCCGACTCCATGGCACTCGCATATCTCTGTCAACAATGGGAACAGAGTCAGCCCGATGCTGTCTCCGTAACGGCCTTTGTCGTCGACCACAAAGCCCGGGAAGAAAGCACTCGCGAGGCTCTGGTGGTGTCTCGATTCCTCGCTGATATCGGTGCGTCACGGTGACTCTCCAATAGCCGCCATACCAGTCTAACAGGAACAGGCGTCAAATCTCAAATTCTCGAGCTCTCCTGGCCACCCCCGAGCAATGGGCCGGTGACGGCCTTCGAGACGCACGCGCGTCGCCTGCGCTTTCAAGCCCTCGGCAGAGCCTGCAGGGACAATCGCATCGAGGCCTTGCTCATGGGCCACCACCAAGACGACAATGTCGAGACTACCCTCTGGCGACTCTGCTCGGGGGCCAGAGGTGCTGGCCTCGCCGGGATCCCGCCCATGACGCGCATCCCCGAATGTCACGGCATATATGGTGTCGCCGAGAGCGGCTCCTCGACCACCCTGTCTCTCAAGCAGATGTCCTCGCACCGATTCCACATCACGCCCACGAATCAACTACAGGCGGTCCCAATCGAACACCAGGATGCCGAGCCCAAGACCCAGAACCAAACCCTCCCAGCAGCCAACTCCAACCTCACTGTCTCCATGTCCACCGGCGGCATCGTCATCTGTCGACCACTGCTCAACTTCCCCAAATGCCGACTCCTCGCCACCTGCTATGAACACCACGTCCCCTACGTCTCCGACCCGACCAACTTCGACCCAACCCTCACCCCCCGCAACGCCATCCGCCGCCTCATCGCATCGCACACCCTCCCCCGAGCCCTCCAAACACCCTCCATCCTCTCCCTCCTCACCACCAGCCAATCCCTCCTCGAAAGATCCACCGACCTCTCCAACCACCTCCTCTCCACCTGCCAGATCCTTGACACCAACCTCCCCACCGGGACCATAACGATTCGCTTCCCCCACGCCAGCCCCGACCAAACCCATCAGATCCAAACCTTCACCCTCCGCCGTATCACAGAGCTCCTCTCCCCCTTTCCAGAAAGCCACTTCCCCCTCCGTAGCTTCGAAAAGTTCACCCACCGCGTGTTTCCTCCCCCATTCCCTTCTCAAACCCGCACCATCATCCCACCATCTCCTCCCCGACAAGCCTTCACCCTCGGAGGCGTCCTCTTCCAGCCCCTCGCTTGGACACCATCTTCGAC
>RHLO01001227.1:0-16625 GCA_003719415.1 Aspergillus olivimuriae
ATCCGTCATCACCCATTTCACCCCCCACACAACATAGCTTGAATCAGTATTCAACACTCATTCATCACATACGACCACAGGGTGTGGAGAACAGGGCTTCCCGTCCGCTCAGCCGTACTTAAACCACACGCCGGCCAGTTAGTAGTTGGGTGGGTGACCACCAGCGAATCCTGGCTGTTGTATGTACTAGGTCTCTTTTGTTTGTTTTTTTTTTTCTTTTTTTTTTTTTTTTCTTTTTCTTGATTTGCTAGGTTAAGTGCTCTTGCTGTTCTACCTTCAGCTCCTACAGCCCTCCGCCTGAATGTGAACTGAAGCTTGTCTAAGAGTCACCCACTACCCAGCACGCCAGATATCTGCTCCAGGACTCGCGAAGGTTGATATAGGCAACAAGATGAATCTGTGTAAGTCGTGGCGCTGTACTGCGATGCCCATTCGGTAAATTGATAGCGCTTATTGAGTATGTTTTGTGCCAGAGCCAAAGCAGCTCTAGCAAGTTCTGATGGCCGCTAGGAAAGAAATTTTCAGTGAAACAGAGAAATCTCCGAGATATATAGGGCCATGTATATAACTTTACAATCATAGATGATGCCCGTGACAGTGGCTTGAAGGAAGTCATTAATTGTGGGGCGCCATATCATCCAGTCTAAAGCAACCCACATGCCGCTCCATGTCCAGAAACATGTGCTCATTGTATAACAAGTCACGCATCCACCTGAGATTTCTAATGGTGGGTAAAACATCCCTCCTTTCCCCGTACTTATTTGCAATGAGGAACGCTGTGCATCCAACAAATTGGTAATACTCCAGTTGCACAATATAGCGGGAACAATATCTGTCCAGAGTGTTGATTGCCAGGAACAGGGTCGAGGGTTCCTTAGAACGAGCCATAAACTTCGAGGAGAAAATCCAACAGGCATAAACGGAGGCACCACTGGATTTCAAGCTGTATATCCATCAACTCAACATAGGGCGGAGTCACCATCTACAATCATATATTAGTCAATCTAATTGTGCTTCACTCTAGCTATACCAATGTGTCGAACTGACCTCCATACGGAGTATATGAGGTAATATATCGTGGGGAAAGTCACCTGTGTCAAGGAGAATCCTATCATGCAAAGCATGATTCTGGATGGATTTGTCAGATGGTTTAGCATCATCCACGTTACGGATGGATTGCGTTGGAGAATGATTTTCAATGAAGAAGGGTTACAGTCCCGGTGGCCCAATGTTGGACAGTTAGGAGAAGACATAGGTTCTGTTCTACCCAGTAGGCCAACTGCCCAATCACTATGTGATCAGGAAACCTAGCTGTCTGGTGCTAGTGAATATAAACCAAACGATTTGCAAGATTCTCAACAGCAGCAGGTATCGTCAGCCGTATAACTACCAAGGTGGACGAAGATAGCCTTTCTGGGCCCGAAGTGACGGGAGATACCGAGTTAATAGTACTGCGTCGGAACAAGGGGTCACGAGCAACCGTAAGTTAAGGTGGAAGCAATTATTGAGCGAGGCAGGAATGCTGCTTTGAAGGGTTGTCCTTAGCGAACGCAATGAATTAGCAGAGAATCCTTTTCCGACAGAATACAATTATCGCAAATCGGCTTGTATCACGAATTTTTGTCTAGTTAAAAACCCTGGATAATTCTGAAGACACTAAAATTGCCGCAATGCGTGATCGATGGAAAAGAGTAGTACCTACTTTGTATATTCCCCCGAAGAGCTCACTGTTTAACTAACACGGCCCCTGTGGTATTCGCTTGGTTCACCACCCGCACCAAAAACCATTACATTATCGTTCGTGATCGCATGACATCCACAGGGAAAAGCAGCTGCCAAGAAAGTACATAAGAGTAATATATACGCATATAACATACACGCACCTATGGACATCTTGTGTTCATATTCCATGTGTATGACAGTAAATACAGAGCTGAGGGTTCTGGGCGGGTTTTCGGGTAATCCATGGGCACCCAGGAAAGCACTATGGCGAGGCCTACCTGCAGTAGATAGAGACCACGCGCCTCCTGGATATAGCCTTTCATCCGCCTGGACTGCTTGCCTCACTTCTTCTCCAAACCCTGCATGAAACGGGACCGGATGTCCTTACAAATCTGAATGTTTTTCCGTGCGCGCTCTTGCGAATGATGCGCCCTCCGCTCCAACCACTCATTGCGATCCTTGACGAATGCCTCCATCCGCTCATCGCGCTGCTTCACCATGGCCTGTTTTTCCGCACTGAGGGTGGTGACGTCGGGCTCTGGCACATTGTCCGATGGGGGAAACTGGGGCTTGCGGGGAATGCGCTCCTCCACCGGTAGGATCTCGAGCCGAGGCGCAGGCAGCGTCTGGTACCAGTACGCAGTGGTGCTCCAGTCATCACGCAGGTGGTTCGCATGTCCGGATTCCAGGGTGACCTTGATGCGGCGGTTGAAGCGCACTGGATCCGTCAAGTGCCAGCGGTAGCTCACCTGGTAATTCGGGACATCTTCTTCGTGGATGATGGTGCCGCAGAAGGGGTAGGCATTCTTCTGCATGCCCCAGCCCTGCGTGAAATAGTCTTCGCCTCCGGTGCCATGCATGCTTGGCGGCCAGGTGTCGTCGTCGATGAAGATCATATCGTCGCCCTCACCCCACCAGGTGCCCTGGAAGTGGGCAACCGAATGATTGCACCCGATGAACTGCCCCGCGCCTTCGGTCTCGAGGACCACGTAGTTGTCCTTCCCGTCCAGGTTCGGCACCTGTGTTTCGAGGCTGTTGGTCTGGATGCGCGAGGGAGCCCAGCCGTTGGTGGGGTTCATACGGCGCCAGTGCGCGTGGAAGTATAGCGTATCAGCGGGAAGCGGCTCGGGATAGAGCTCATAGTCGATGTAGAAGTACTGGAAGTACGCCTCGTCATTTTGGTTCTCGATCTCGATGCGGGCGCGTTTGTTGAAAGGCATCGTGAGGTAGCAGTTAAATGCAGCGGCACCGCCAAATTTCTTCTCCTCCGACGGCTTGACCGAGACAGTAAACGGCAGCGACTGGAAATTCGCCGCCATGGAATGGCCCAGGCAAAAGAAGTCGCCGATGGGGGCAATCACGTTGGGCGTCTCGGAATCGTCCCAGTACATCTTGATGAGCACCTTGCGGTAGTAGTCAGGGTCGCTGACCTCATAGTTCAGGCCGAGCGCATTATGGATCTCCATCATGGCTACACCGGACTTGGAGTAGGGGATCAGGCCGGGTCCGAGGATTTTGCGGCAGGTCTGGACAAACCACAGGTGCGTGATGGCACCAGGGCCTTCCAGGTCCGCGAGCACGATTGACTCGCCCGGAAGAACAACAAAGGCGTCCTCGTTGAGACCGCTATGATCCCAGCTGGAGACTCGAGCGGTGCGAGCGACCTTTCTCTTGGCCATGCTTGCAAGGAGATCATTTCCGAGCGGCATGTTGGCGGAACACAGAGAATTGTGAAAGGAGAGAGTGTGTGCGTGTTTGTGTGAGGGAGGGAATGAGTGATTGATTGACTGGGAGGACCTTGGATGGTCCCCCGGTGTACTTGCATTTATAGCTTCATGATGCGCCGTCAACCGTCTCCCTGGCCCATGACATGTATCCCTCATAGATGTGGACACGCGGAGTACCTGCACGCTCCCGCGAAGCATCGAGCCATTGCCCGGAGTCCCCGGATCCACCGAGGCACGTGACTGCCACAGAAGTGTTTCCCCGCACCAGCGGAGGACATCTTCTCCTCCGCGGTCTCTGCAACTGCACTATTCACTTGCTCCCGGACTGACAGCATGGCGCGAGAACGCCCATCCAAACGTCGACGCACGACCCTAGCCTGCAATACCTGTCGCTCGCGGAGAACCAAGTGTGATTCACAGAGACCGTCATGCGACTATTGCCAGACCCACGGGATTGCCTGTATCTACCAGGAGCAGCCCGCGGAGCCTCCCAGTCGGTAGGTGAATCTTTCCCGCCTCTGGAGTAGTTCGGATGATACTAAGCCAGGTGGACAGGATCGAGGAGGAGCTGGTGGTAGTCCACCAACGGCTCGACCAAGTGATCGACTTGTTACTTCCATCATTAAACCCAAACGCGGCGAACACTTATCCGGCTGAGGCACGGAGTGGATACGATCATGCTGTGGCAACGGAGACTGACTCGCCGTTTGACTTAGCATCCAAGCTACTGGGAAACCCATCGGTGATGCATGTAGTCGGGCTAAATGCCGATTTAGCGCAGGCCTTGCTTCGAGGAGAACGAGAAGCCGGGTCTCCGGGGAATCGAAAGGGCGGAGGCACCCCGTTGCTACTAGTACATCACCAGGATGTTTTGAGGCAGGTCAGGTCCTTCTTCAGCAGGCTCAAGTCAACTAATCAGTAACATCATAGTGCACTTACTGCATTCTCCTCCCGAGTGCATCCCTGGTATCCTATCTTGCAGTCCGACTTTACTGCCGAGTACTTTCGGGTCCTTTCCGGTTCTTTACCTCCCTCCTCGGAGTCTTGCCTCTCGCTTCTGGTGGCTGCTGTTGGCCATATAGTTGGAGATGATGAGGCAGTCTCAGACCCTCCGTACTTTGAAGCGGCACTCGCATTTCTTCCAAACATCATATCCGAATGCAGCGTCCGCAGTGTCCAATGCTTGATCTTGATCTCTTTGTATTACTGTTGTCGGTTGAAACCCTGCCAGGCCCATGACTATTGTTTGATTGCATCGTCCAAGATTCAGAACATTATAAAATGGCAAGTCCCCCATCCCTGCTCATTCTTATTTGACGCTTACCTGGACTGGTAGTGGTCTGGAAGGTGAGGATCCAGACGCAATAGAGTCCAGTCGACGGGCTTACTGGGCCGTCCTACTGCTAGAGAAGTAGCCATCACTCGACCCCTCGAGCCAGGCAATACTGATCGTTGTGGCAGCGAGATTGGCTGTCAATTGGATGTGCCAAGGAGCGAGATTTGGTCGTTGGACGAATTGGTCCCACTGCCATTGTGCCAGAAACCATGGCAGTTCAGCCCGGAGAGCACATCACCAACGGTTTCACCTCCTGGATGCCCCGAAATTCAATTGTCAACGGCCACTCACGTAGCAACCACGGGATCCTATTTCCTCGCGGAAATCGCCATGAGACGGATGCTCCATCGGTGTAATACAGCAGTACAAGAAACGCCCGAAGGAGAATATGTATATGCCCCGTATATCGCGCGAGAGCTGGAAAATCAATTAGAAGAGTGGTATCGCCATTTACCCGATACAAACCACTTTGAGAAGGGCGATGCGTCACAGCCATTGGAGCTAGTTTGCCTACCACCCTGTCCGCTGTCCAATTTTCTCCGCGTCCAGTACTATTGCTGCAGGATGGCTATCTATTGGCCGGCGGTGTATCAGGCAATGCAGGACGGCGCGCTTACCGATGGACTTCGGGATGAGTGCAAAAGGTTTGTCGACTCCTATGTGATGCTCACACCGAGCATCGCTGCTGCATTTGAGGACTGCCATGTGAATAGGTGGACGTTGTTCGTGAGGTGAGGGTCATATTTGTATTCGAAAATCAGGAGATAATCATTCACTGACTGAAAGAGCTAGTATATTCATCACCACGGTGGCCGCGGCGGCCGTAACAACCACTCCCTGCCTGAGGGAGCTCTGCTCACCCCAGTTCCATCAATGTATTCTCGCATCAGCGCATGCGAAGCCGACAATATTGCAGAAAAGCTCGTCTCTGATGATGTTACAGGGAGTGCTAGAGCAGCGGATCTTGGACGCCAACGTGTGAAATAGATTGCCATCCGAATGAAAATACTTCCACATCTTGTAAGATTTCGAAGATGATGTGACCAGTTCTAGACATTGAATGACATTGAATTGTAAACTTATTCCTGATTAACAACAAGCTCGTCCCAGACATCTACCTTTTCAATGAAAGCACACCCCTGTTCCCCCCTAGCAAAAGCGCTAATGCCCGCAGGGCGAGAATACCCCTGCGAATACACCGTCGTGGCCAATGCAAACCGATCATTTGCAAATACCTCCAAGACGTCAGCATCAGAGACGATGCGAATACGCAGTTTCTCCAGAACCTCTTGAGGCTCGACACCCGTCGTATCGGAAAGGTAGAAAAGTGTAAACGGGCCCACTTCCGGACAGTTGCGAACATCCTCGTGACGGGTTGACTTTTCCTTGTTGACGCTGATCTGCTCCTGTTGGAGAGAGAAGGTGATCGTAGTACAAATTGACATGTCGCTATCATGGCGAATGTGGAAGCCGAATTCGAGGCAGCGAGTGCCGTCCAGAGCGATCGTCGCCTCAAGCTCCCAGCTAGGGACGGATGTCCAGCACAGTGTCATATTTCCTCCGACAGTCGAGGAGGCGACTGGGATATCCCTGCCCTGACACACATGGTTACCGTTGGTGCGTTGTCGATCGAGTTCTCGGACTGGCCGGACTCCAAGAGTGTGAATTGTAGACGAGCCATCTCGATCCAGGAGCGCTTCAATCGACTCTATCTCAGCCAAAGGAGTATGCAGCGCCCGAGCAATATTTGGAATAGAAAGCAGAAAGACCTCCCGAGGAATGGCTAGAGAACCGTTCCACCCTTTGGCTTTGGCATACCTGCCCGTGATTTCTTCTTCTGGAATCCACGCGTGCATGATATTTCTCTCCGTGGCGTCATCGACAAAGGAATTCGCCGCATACAACGATCCGCAGTCCAAGTAACCCCCATGAGTATAGTCGAGGCGAACCTTGCTGCCTTCCATCCTCAGGTTGCCAAACATCCACAACAGAGACCGAGTAGTCCTACGGGGAACGCGTGGATTTGAATCGCAGTGTTCGATGTGGTCTCGCTCGACATCCCCTTCTGCTCCGAGTATGAGACACGTGCGTGTATTGGCCCCGGATTTGAGGGTCAAAAAATTGACGCATTCCCAGTTGACACCGAAGTTCCCGGACCATTTCTGGGAGGGTTGGAATCGTGCCGGCATATCCACCAGGGGACACAAATATTGCCATTCTGATGGACTGTCATGAGGAACGGAGTATAGGAACGCGGTCGGTCCCTGGCCTTCGATTCCACCCGCAACGAGGCCGTACAGGCAATCGTGCCCGCGTAAACGCTGCATCGGAGGCCATTCAGCCAAGAATGGATCCCGAAAACCAGTGACCAGAAGGTCCTCGGGCTCCCCCACGAGGATGGGGTTCCGCGCATCCTTCCTCCATGTCTTGCCCCCGTCGGTGGATTCAGCGATGGCGAGACCTGCTGCGTTGCGAGGATAGGGAGGCGTGCTCCAGTGGAAAGGGAGACGGCACACTGACGAGTAAATCACTTTTAACGATTTCTGGTTCGGGCGGGGAGGAACCATGCAGCCGGTAAAGACCCCTTCACAATCATAAGGTTCCCCGGGGGTCAGAGCTGCCTCGGTGGGAGAAGTCCAAGAGATGAGGTCTTTGCTGGTGATATGACCCCAGGACATGGACCCCCATTCCGTCCCATGGGGATTGCCTAGAAATCATGAGTTTCATTCAGCGGAAGCCCGATGATGAAGTACCAACATTGGTAAAAGAGATGGTATAGACCCGTTGCTGGATCATATCCAGGGGCACAAGGATCGTTGATCCAAGAGCCTGTCGTAAAATGCAGAGATGGCCTGGTGTATTCGGCGTCCATGCTTTGGGGCCCCTTCGGACAAGAAGGGAGAGTGGGAAAAGACGTAGAAATCACCGGTCGGTCAAGCCCCAATGTCTGTCCTGTGCATTTACCCGCTCTTCTGCTCTAGAAAAGGTCACTGAATTTAAGTTGAGACAAACCCTGAGTTGAGACAAACCGAACCATAGAACCCACACTCTGTCGTTCCCAAATCGGCCAGCAAGAATGGGCCATCGCGGAGTACTCGAGACGCTCCGCGAGGGTCGTCTCGAGTACTCCGCTTTTCCCCCGTGGGGAGAGAATCACCACTCGACAAGTCGTCGTTACTACATATATATAACCCCACACTTCAGTCCCGTCGGTGTGGAGAGATCATCATGCCAATCTGACTGAGTCTCTCTCAAAATGGCCACCGAGTACAATACCTCTCCCTGCCATTGGAAAGCAGTGTCTGACTCGTGCTTAGAATTGACTACACTGTGATCAACCCGGATCAGAAATGGCGGATTCTTCTCTCGCAATGGCGATATATTCTTTGGGGTAGGCAACCCGCCTCCAACCAATCTCCAGATACTTACCAGTGCAGTCCTCTGGGTGTCCAGCGGCGTCGTGATGCAGGGCTTCGACATCGTGGCAGGGGGTCAATTAGCGGCGCTGCCGGCATTCAAAATGCAATTCGGCATTCTCCAACCCTCGGGAGCCTATCTCATCCCTGCGCGGTATCTCTCAGCTTGGAACTCGATTGCCCCCGCCTGTGAAGTCGTGTCTACCTTTGTCGTGGCTCCCGCACTGGAGAAATTCGGCCGGAAGCCGGGAATTCTCGTGGCAGCGGTCATTTCTGTGGTGGGCGTTCTGTTGCAACATCTGGCAACGGAATGGAAATTGCACCTTGTTGGAAGAGGAATCAATGGTGAGTTGGGTTTGTAAATGTCCTTTGCAAGCGTTGCGCACCCTGACATCATAGGTATTGCCATTGGTATGATGTTTACGATATCTCCTCTATGGATTGGAGAGACTTGTCGACCGGAGCTACGGGGATTTTTCCTATGCTTCTTCAACGCTAGTATTGTCTTTGGTCAATTTTCCATGTCAGTATCTTTGCTCCTTGGTGGATTGCACGTAATCCTGACACGTGGACCAGTGTGGTCGTCTCTCAGGGGGCTAGCCACATCGAGGGCAAATGGTCAGTTCCGAGCACAGTCCCTAACAAAGAACCCGGTCTGATATCCTATCACCTAGGCAATGGTGGCTGCCAATCGTAGCCCAGTACATCTTTCCGCGTGCGTATACAATGAGATACGCAACGATCCATGCTAACATGTCCGAACAGTTATCCTTATCGCGGGATGGGCTTTCTTCCCTGAGTCACCGTACTGGCTCATACGACGTAGAAACCTGACCCGGGCAAAGAAAGAATTAAGGAAGGCCTACGGCGCTAATGACGATGCTTTTTACGACATTGAAATCCGAAGAATGGAAGAAGAGGTGCGCATTGCTTCCGAGATCCAAGGCACCACAGACCGACAAACATTCCTGGGAATCGACATCGCAGCAGAGCTCGATTGTTTCACGGGGACAAATCGCAAGCGAACCTTGACTGCCATCTTTGCTGCCAGCGGCCAGCAAATGGTGGGCGCAACCTTCGTGATCGGCTATGCGACTTATTTCTTGGAACTCATTCACGTCAAAGATTACTTCAGCGCCTCAGTCGTTCTTTATATAGTCATGCTGCTATCCACGATCGCAGCGTTCCCCCTGACAGAGGTTCTAGGACGTCGGACCCTGATCGTCTGGCCACAGTTTGCATTATGCTTTATGCTGTTGCTCATAGGCATCCTCGGGTGCGTGCCGGACCAAGGGAAAGCCGTCTGGGGTATTATCGTTTTCATATACATGTGGGCAATAATTTTTCAGCTCTCCATCGGTGCAACCGGGTTTGTTCTGGCGTCGGAAATTGCAACTATGCGTCTTCGCGGTGCCACCCAAGGTCTGGTCACTATCTCCAATGCGACTTGGGGATTGATCATGCAATTTACTATCCCTTATATGGTGAGTTGCCACATTGCCGCGTATGCACTTGGTTGATGTGTCTTTGCAGATCAATCCCGACGCAGGAAACCTAGGAGGGAAGATTGGCTTTATTTTCCTCGGGACAGGAATAATTGCTGCCATTGGAGGTTGGTTCTTGTATCCGGAAACCAAGGTACACCTCTTCCTACCTCATTGTACAGGACTCTTGCGGGGCTGGGTTTGACTTTGATTCTAGGGACTGCCGTCGGACAAACTTGATGAATTATATGCTTTGAAGTGTGCACCCAGACATTTCCATCGTATACAAACACCAAGTGTACGTTTCAATGAGAAGGAAGACAAGGGAGAGGTGTCCCATGTCGAATCAGCACGGCTGGCATAGGCTTATGATGCCTTGAGGAATATTTTGTGACTTTACAGACGGTACACTGCTCAAGGGCTGATTTTTCTGGATTAGAACTCCTAGGAGAAGAATACATGTCACAAGGGATTATAGCAGAAAGAATCCATCCAAGTGTCCAGTATCTGTAGTCAACTTTGAGCACTCAGTGAACTGCGGCCTAGACGGAGCAGACGCCTGCTTCTGTCGGTGTCATGACTATCTGCTTTTGATAGTCGACTAGTGCTGGGATCCTCTTTAGTATGTGACATTCACGGCTCTGCGTCAGTTGGGCACGTGGCTGAGGCCTCTATAAGGCCCTCGTTTGCCTGCGCGCTCTCTCCATCTCAGGAAATCAGTCTTCCTCTCGTTCTGTGATCTCCAATTGATCGGCCAAATCCACAATTGACGTAAGAAAGTCCACCTCCAGGATGGGTCATTTACTGTGGAATTGCCTTAAAATGGAAGCTCCGATCCCGAGGGAATGGATGAGGCTTAGCCTCTTCCACCAGTTCGCAACAGAAAATGTCAATTGGCATAGGTGCTTCAAGCTAGACTGCGAGAGCTCCGAGAAGCGTGCTATGGAGTAATCGGCGAACATTTGTCATACTCCCCATACCCTGTAGCCCCAGAACGCTTAAGCCAAGGAAACCAGCCGTACCACTGCACTGGACAACATGACAGACCCTCCGCTTACTTCTAAAGCCATCCCATCAGCTGTCTCATCCGGAAAGATGAGGTGGGAAATCACGACCTCCCCTTTTCCTCCAAACACTTCCACAGAGCAGGTATCGACCAGTACTCTGATCCGTACCACCCCCGACGCATCAGGATGCCAAGACGCGCTATGAATCCCGCCAGCAGCCGCGTCGTACGATATATCCCCGCTGGCCGTTCGATCAACTGACAGTGTCGCCGTGGACTGCTTGTATCGGATGACTGTTTGTGATGGTCCGGCTCTTCGGACCACCAATGACAGAACCGTGTCAGTCTGTGGAATGAATGCAAGCTCGACATCCAATGCAGTCCCAACAACCGACGAGAGAAGAACCTGTCCCGGTGTAATTGTCTGGTTGTGAATGGTGGTCAAAGGCGAGCTAACGGTCAGGAGTTCGCTGACAGGCCACTGGATCAAGGTTTTTTCCGCATCGGTCTGTTGCAAGGACAGAGTCTGAGGAAAGGAAAGCATTCTTGCACCTCCCAACCGATGATCCCTGAAGGCAAGGCGGGTACCTGCGTTGTTCCTCAATCGCTCACCCATCTCCAGGCTTTGGTTCACTCAGTCCAACCGGCTTCATTTTATACTTCAATTCCTGAACCGCACACCCGCACGGTCAGTGTGTGAGGGTTTTTGCCTGACTGCCTCGTTGAAACTATTCGCGTGGTTCTTCAAGAATAGAAAGTCAAGTGTTCTAGGTAAATTAGAGATCTACAACTTCTTCATCATCAATCTCCGCGACGTATGTTGCGAATACTGCATATTTGGTCCCACGTCGCGGAGAGAGTGGAGATCTTCCGCGAGGGACCCTCCCATGCAAAGGCTGATCCGGGGACCCCACAAACGCCGAGGCTCCATTGTGCCTCTTGCAGTGCCCCTGGCAGGACCTCATGGGATTACAACCCCGCACAGATACCCTGGCGAAGGAGTCCGGGGGTTCTAGAAACCCGGGGTGGCTGAGATGGCGCGCAGGAGGGCGTCGGCCAACCTCCCCGCCGCTCCGCGAAAGTCTTCAAGATGAATTATGGATATGCGCTAGCTCGATGCTCCTGTACTGACGCCCCGTGGGATCGCTGCCTTCTGGAGTCTATATAAAGGGTGTACAGGCCGGCCGGTAGAGTCCGTTCCAACCACATATTCATCCGTCCCTTCTCTGCATTGCTGGCGACCTCCATCAGTCGGCAACTATGAAGCTCACCACGGCCATGGCTCTGGCTTTTTCGGCCTGCCAAGCCTCTGCGGAGCAATGCAGCAGGTCCTACACCGAGAATTACCGCCCTCAATTCCACTTCAGTCCCCAGAAGAACTGGATGAATGATCCAAACGGTCTCCTGTATGCGGATGGCCTCTACCACCTCTATTTCCAGTACAACCCGGGTGGCGACACATGGGGTGCAATGTCCTGGGGCCATGCAACAAGCACTGATCTGCTGCATTGGACGGAGCAGCCGGTCGCTCTGGAGGCGAGGGGGTTCCCGGATAATATCACCGAGATGTTCTTCTCCGGGACGGCCATTGTGGACGAGACCAACACGAGTGGGTTTGGGAGCCGGGGAAAAGTACCGTGGGTTGCTATGTATACATCCTATGTGAGTGTCATTGGTCTGCAATGCATCATGCGTTGTTCTAATAGATCCTAGTACCGGATGGAGCAGACCCTGCCGAGTGGGAAGCGCGTCCGTGCAAATCAGCAGGCCCAGTCGATCGCATATTCGCTGGACAAAGGGATGACATGGACCACATACGACGAAGCGAACCCGGTCATCTTGGATCCTCCGGCCCCGTACCAAGATCAATACCTGGACTTCCGGGACCCCAGTGTCTTCTGGCATCAAGAGACTGGTCAATGGATCTCGGTCATCAGTCTCGCGAAACTGCACAAGGTTCTCATCTACACATCCCCGAACCTGAAAGATTGGGATCTGGTGAGCGAATTCGGGCCCGCGAACGCGGTTGGCGGCGTCTGGGAATGCCCAAGTATCTTCCCTCTGTCTCTCGATGGAGGGGCCGACAAATGGGTTCTGATGCTTGGTCTGAACCCGGGGGGACCTCCGGGCACCGTCGGATCTGGAACCCAGTATATAGTAGGGAGCTTCAATGGCACTACTTTTACTGCGGATAGCGACAGTGTCTACACGGGGGATGGTCCATCGGATGGGATCGTCTTTGAGGACTTTGAAGGCGACGCATCTCTGGCGGCTCGTGGCTGGACGACGACCTCGGATTTTGTGGGTGCATTCCCAGCAAAGGGCACCCTCGCCGGACAGAACCCGGTGACTGGCTTCAGAGGAAAGCAGCTTCTGAACACCTTTCTGAACGGCGATGCCACCACTGGAACTCTCACCTCCAAGCCCTTCGATATCACCCACCGGTACATCAACTTCTTGGTCGGAGGAGGGAGCGACATCAACCAGACTGCGATCAGGCTGATGGTCAACGGGCAAGCCGTCCATGCCGCCGCCGGCTCTGATAACGAAGCGCTGTCGTGGCATAGCTGGGACGTCAGTGCCCTCCAGGGCCAGACGGGGACCATCCAGATCATCGACCACGCCACTGGCGGCTGGGGCCACATCAACGTGGACGAGGTGTTGTTTTCCAACACACGCGCCAACAGTCAGACCGCCAACTGGCTCGACTGGGGCCCCGACTTTTACGCCGCAATGAGCTGGAATGGGCTCCCAAAGCACGACCGAACGGCGATCGCGTGGATGAACAACTGGCAATACGGAAATAGCATCCCGACCGATCCGTGGCGCAGTGCAATGACAGTGCCCCGACATCTGGCCCTGAAGACCATCCAAGGCAAGGCCAGACTGGTGCAGCAGCCCGCCGGGAAGTGGAAGTCCATCACGCACGGGGGCAAGAAGTCCATCAAGCACGGCGGCAAGACGTCTAGATTCCCTCGCGTGGACGGCGTGCGCGAGCTTGGCCGGATCGGCAAAACACTGCAGATCGACCTGTCGTTCTCCAGCAGACCGCCATCCTCCTGTTCCGGTGCGGTTTGCGAGTTTGGGATGATCGTGGCCGCAACCGAGGACCACTCCCAGCAGACGCGAATCGGCTACAATTTCGCGACCCAGGAGGCTTTCGTGGACCGGTCACGATCAGGAGATGTGTCGTTTGACGCTACTTTTGCGGCGACGTACTCGGCGCCTCTCTTGCCTTCGGCGGACGGGACTATCGCGTTGCGGATCTATGTGGATTGGTCCAGTGTCGAGGTCTTTGGTGGACAGGGCGAGGCCACGATCACCAGCCAGATTTTCCCTTCTCCGGAGGCGGCCTATGGCGGGCTCTTCTCTACTGGTGGGGTCACAAGCAATGTCCAGTTGGAAGTGAAGGAAGTGCGCTCGACGTGGTAGTAGGACTAGGACGCACTCCGAGAAGGCGGACTTGATTCAATTCAACCCGTGGAAAGAAACCGGAATGCGCGGGGTCGTGACGGAATCAGAAATATGACTGTTATCTTTGTGACTCGCGACTTCACATCAAGTAGTTGACACACGCGTTGTTTCAAGTACTACATACTAGCTAGAAAATCGGACATTCGTTACAGCCCACGTGTACGGCAAGCCATACCGGCCACTCGGCCATTTACGATTTTCTTGGTTTTCTGCCGCAGATACTGTCAAATAAAACAGGCCATTACTAACTAGTCCCTTGGTATCTACTAATAACTAGTAGTAGTGAGCACCTATTCCAGTACCTATTTAAGTACCTATTTGAGCACCTATTTGAGTACTTATTTGAGCACCTGTTTGAGCACCTGTTTAAGCACCTGTTTAAGCACCTATTTAAGCACCTGTTTAAGCACCTGTTTAAGCACCTGTTTGAGCACCTACTTAAGCATCTAGTTAAGTATATAAGGGACTACCTAAAGTAATAAAGAGCAAACTTGAAGCCACCTAGTGACCCCCTAAGGGAATTACCTAGGAAACCACTAATTATACTACCTAGTAAGCCACCCCTAAGTAGTTTCTGAGGTGCTTAATGAGGTGGTCAAATAGGTGCTTAACTAGGTACTCAAGTAGGTGCTCAAACAGGTGCTCAAATAGGTACTTAAATAGGTATTGAAATAGGTGCTCAACTAGGTACTACCTACCTATCCAGGGATAGATGTTGTATGGTCTCATCATGTCTTTCATATTTAGAAGGCAGTAGTCAGTCGTGCGGTAAAGGGACTTCAACCAAAATTTTCATTTTGGCGGAGTGGCCGCTATGGCTTGCCGGACACGTGGGAGCACTCACGCCGTCTGCTCCACCTGCATCCCCTCGAATCGACCCTTCAGCGACTCCCACATATACAGCACCGACGGACTGAGCATGCTTGGCCGGTGCAGAGCATCCACCGACGCATCCATCTCTTCCCAGCACTGCGGCAGGCACACCAAGCGAAGACCGCGGACCTCCAAGGCTCTCATTGCAGCATTGCATACGACGTATATGCTACATCCGGTGTGTCAGCATAGTCTGCGCGGGGGATCGAATCATGGCCCAACACGGGCCCATACCTCGCACATAACCACCAGGCTTTTGGCAGACAGACTCTCAGAGCCCGGCGCGCTGAGCCCAGGAAGCTGGTCACGGATTGGAAGAAGAGTGGCGCATAGGGTAGCAGCTCGGGATCGGCCGAACCGTGGACAATGACGCTGTAAATCACGGGCCAGTAGATCGACACTTCATACAAGTGATACTTAGCTCGGCACACGGGGTCGTCCATGTGTTGACTGGCCGATTGGGAGAGCACGTCCGGTGCAGGACCTGGGTGGAACCACCTCCGGCTCAAGCCTGGCGGGGGCAAGGAATCTGGCAGTTCCTCGCCAGGGCTCCATGCATCCATGGCAGGAGTGGCATAGTTGTTGAGCATATTTTGGAGCTGTATCTCCGTCGAGAATTGGAACGGCCATGATTCCCTTGCCGAGTAAGGGTGGTGTTGGTGACCGGCGTTCGCCGATAATGGCTCAGACGGTGAATGCCCCTCGTCCCACCCGTCCCAGAGATGTGCGTTGGTGGGTAAGGGTATTTTCGAGAAGTGGCCGTGCATCGTTCCACTGGTCGATAATAGGCTGAGGTGCATACAGAGCTCGCTATGTCGATGTCAGCACTTTCAGCCCGACGTCGTCCGCCCGGGCTCACCTTTCTATCATGTAACTGGTCCAATATAGCCGCTGTGCACGCTGCAGTTCGGTCGACCCTGGGCCACAAAGAGCGCTTCACTCGGTTAGATCATCACGCCCGAAATCTTCTCCCCGATTGGAACGGTCGAGATTGGAAGCGAAAGGTACCTTTTGAGGAATGGTTGCAGTTTCAGGAGTGCCGTCTGGATAAAATCCAACGCTTCCCTGGGCCGCATCTGACATGCCGAGTACAGGCCGAAAAGGACCAAGCATTGAATACTGGTCACACTACACTCCTGCAACACCAATGGGATCATCGAAAACGCCACCTCGAAAGATGGGGCTGGGGTTTGATCCTGGGTGACCTGTGCCAGAGACACGACCAGCAGCGACAAGCAGGACCCGGTCGAGGGAGGAAATCCCGCCGCACTTGACTCGCCGAACGGAGGCGGACAATCGGGGTCCAGCACTGGGTACCACTGCTGTACGCTCGTGCAGAATCTCCCCAAGACACTGCTCCAGGTTAGTGTCTCTATCCGGAGCGGTTCGCCGGTTCGCATCAGACTGACCGATCCGCCCCGCCGGCCATCTGGGACGGGGCGACCGACTCCGGTGTCCGGAACGCCGTCCTCTCGAGTCGATACAAGATACTGGCCAGATCGAACGGCAAGGCGAAGATCTGCATGAGATGAGACGACTTGATCACCAGGGGCGGACAGCCGGGTGGGAGCATGATCGGTGGGAGGG
>RHLO01001228.1:0-12030 GCA_003719415.1 Aspergillus olivimuriae
ACCCCCATCATCTCCTCCTCCTCCTCCTCCTCAAACCCCACCCCGTCAAACCTCCAAAATGGGTGGCGACCTCAACCTCAAGAAATCATGGCACCCGTCCCTCCTCCGCAACCAAGAACGAGTATGGTCGGAAGAGAAGCGCGCGCTGGAAGAGCGCAAACGCATCGACCAACTCCGGCGCGAACGCGACGAAGAGCGACAGATCCAAGAACTGCAGCGTCTGCACGAAGACTCCGGCAAGGGACGGCAGCAAGCGCGCGTCGACTGGATGTATCAGGCGCCCTCCAGCGCGACGGGCCACTACTCCGAAGAGATGGAAGGGTATCTACTTGGCAAGCGGCGCATCGACGGGATCCTGCTGAAGAACGACGAGAGCAAGAAACTGGAGAAAGGAGCGGCGGATTTTGCGGGTGCGGCGACGGCTCCACCCGCTGCGGCGCCGGCGGTGAATCAGCGTGACACGATGGTCAAGGTCATGGCGGATCCGTTGTTGGAGATTCGAAAGCGCGAGCAGGCGGCGTATGAGAATATGGTGAAGGAGTCGGTGAGGAAGAGCCGGTCTGAGGAGAAGGAGAAGGGACGGGAGCGTCATCGGAGGAGGAGAGATAGTGCCGAGGAGGAGTCGCGCTCGCATTCGCATCGGCATCATCGTCGGTCGCATCATCATCGGCATCGGTCGCGGTCACGGTCGCGGTCGCCGGAGAGGTCGTCGCATCGGCGCCGGAGAGATGATTCCCGTGAGGATAGAGATCGGAGAGATCGTCGGGATGATCGGGACCGCAAGGACAGAGACCGGGACAGGGACAGCCACAGAGACAGCCATCGGGACCGGGATCGTGGTCGCAGAGATGACCGGGAGTATCGTTCGAGCGGAGGTCGACACCGGGATCGCGATGAGGACTATGATCGGTCTGCTCCTACGCGTCGGTCTCCCTCGCCCCGTCGGGTCTCCGAGAAACGCCGTGACGACGACCGACCCAACGGAGGACGTTATGCCGATCAGGACCACAGAGACAGGTCGTACCGGTCCAACGGCAGAGACAGAGACCGACGAGACTACCGCGGACCTCCTCCTCGGCAGCGAGCGTCGAACAATGTCGACGACGAAAAAGCACGGGAGGAGGAACGACAGCGCAAACTCGCGGAGATGATGTCCAACGCAAACCAGATGGAAGACACACGTCGTCAACGCATCGCCGATGTCACCGCCCAGGAAGAGAAGCAGCTCGCCGAGGATGAGAAGCACCGTTCTGAGCGAGGTCGTTTCGTCTCGGGTCTCCATAAGCAACTCCAGGAAGATAGCTTGGACGAGCGGATTCGGCGCAACCGTGGTGGACTCTCCCGGATGGAGGAGGACTGAACTGTTTCTCGATTTCTTTCATCATCTCTGTATTCCTTGATCCCTAGCGTTCTTCTGGGATATTTCGGGCGTTATGGCATGTGCATGCATTATCTTTTCCCAGTTGGCTTACCCAAATGTATCTACAACCACACCGACACCAGCCAAAGTCACTATCCGTTCATGATCATTGAACTACCTATTACACAGTGATATTGCGGCTTAAACACACCAAGAATACATACATAAGACACGCTGAGAAGAAAATCTGAGCTAGAAGAGGTATCACATCGCATATTTCTCCAGGAAACAAAACCTTAAGTAGATACAATATACTACAGCAGCAACAACTCTCCCGTAGCCGCTCCACCCGCCAACTGAGGCTGGTACACCTGCTGCTGGTTCTGGTTGACCACGTACTGTGACTGCGGCGCACCACCGCCGCCAGCGCCGCCATCACCCCGACCTCCCAGGTCCAGCGCCGCCATCTGCTGAGAACCAACATTACTGAAGTAATCATCCGCGGCATTCACAGCAGCATTCATGCTGTTCATCGGCGCCGATGGAGTGCCGTTCGTGGCCGATGCCGATGCGCCTGATGCAGAGGCGGCCGTGGCATTGGGTACAACGGGGAACTGCCAGGCGCCGTTGCTACTTTCATCCGGCCGTTTTTGCAGCGCCGGACTGTACTGTAAGCGCCGTGTGCGCGCATTACGGAAGACCTGCTGCACAGGCTTTAGATAGACGGTAGCGAGGGTGCCAACGTTGAGGCAGAGTTCCTCGAGAGTCCGCGGATCAAGTTTTTCGCTCTCGGCGCTGATGGGGGGCTTCTGGCCCATGATAACCTTTCGTGCGGCAGTGGGGTCGGTTGATAGGAGACGCCAGTACATATAGCCTCTGTCGCGCAGGTCTGGATCATCTGTTTCCTCCGTGCACCATTTCAATACCTGGGGCACCAGTTGCTGGCCTTTGGTTGGCCGCTGGATGAAGAATTTCACGGTGGCGGTCAGAAGTGCGAGTTGAACCTCTACGGTTTCATCGTGGAAGGTAGCCAAGTAGTCCTGAAGAAGGCCGTCGGAATTCTCGATGCGGTCGGCATACTGGCCGATAATCCAGATGATGGCGGCCTTCGCTTCGGGCTCGTCCAGTTCGTCGATATTCTGGATGACATTTCCAATGATGCTTTCGTACTGATTCGGATACTTGCGGAAGATGTTGCGAATGACGACAGTTGCCTCCTGGACGATATATGGGATTTTGGCATTGACCAGGTCGAGGAGGGTGTCAATGCACTGTCGTGCGGCAGACTCAATCTTGATGGCCAATTTTCCGATAGCACGAACGGACTTTCGCACGAAGTGAACGTCAATTTCCGTTGCATATCTTGAAGGTGGGTCAGCTTGGGACTAGTCAACAGATGGGTGAAATTGAACTCACTCTCGGAGCTCTGCAAGGACAATGGAGATGTTCTCCTTGGTGGTTAACATGAAGATCAATTCCAGCTTGGTCACCTTGACATAAATCGGATCGTTGTAGTTGCAGAAGAATACCCGGATGTCATTCCGCAAGACCTCGGGTCGTTTCTGGAGGATAAGGATGGCATTTCGAAGAGCTAGGTACTGCACCTCCGGTGGTTTGGAGAGAAGGGTGACAAGTGGCGGAGATAGTTTCTTGCAGAGCGAGGTGATATGTCTTTCGTCGGCGATGTAGTTCATGAGATAAAGGATGACACGGATGGAGGTGAGCACAACGGCGGAGTTAGAATGAGACAGGCGCGGAGCAATTCGTTCTGCGAGCAAGAGCGCTTCCGCTGTGTCTTGGGGCAGATAGGACATGAGAGCCTCGAGGATGTACGTTTGACCCCATCTGCGTATTATTAACAGGCTGTTCAGCGCAAAAAGTCCATGCAGATACATACTCAGAACAATCCGGCAGGATTGAGACCAATTTCGACGCACTTGTGTAGTCGATGGTTAAGGAGATGGTTTCACTCCGGCCCCAGATATCTATCAACGAAGCAAGGACACTGGATACGACCGTTGGGTTTTCGTCCTTCAACATATGGTTGAGACGGTCGATCAGGTCGGAACTTTCCACCAACTTTTTATCGTGATCGTAAAGCTTCGCGACACAGAAGGCGGCAGTTTTGCGGACGTAGGGATCCGAATCTCCCATCAGTCGCCGGACGGGCTGGAAGGTCGCCTCGACAAACTCGCGAACATGAATATAGGAGATGGTTCGCAGAGCCAGGGCACGGACAAGCGGGTTGGAATCTTCCATATCCTAGAATTCGTTGGTCAGAGGGGGATCTTATCCGCAGACGTGGGGGAACGTCGTACATCCACCAAGATAGGCAAGGCTTTCAGCGAGATTTCGGGTTTCATGCGGGAGTAATTGACGAGGAAGAGGAAGCACCTAATTACGGTAGAGTGAAGCGATCAGCGATCAGTCGTTATGTTGGGAGAAACTGCGACAACGGTATCCGATACACATACATCTTCTTAATCTCCAAGCTCGGTAGATTCATACAGCCGATGACGTCCGGGAACAGAGCGACCATATCGTTGTTGCTCATAGTCATATTTGCAACGATTTTCTTCAGTGCGATTTTCTTCGCGGAGTAGTTCTTGTCTTTCTTGCCACCGCTGTTGAGCTCCTGTCGCAACTCGGCGACTTTGCCCTGTGGAGATCGAGAGTATGGTAAGTCATAAGGCGGCGCATAAGGGAATACTGCGATAAACATGGGGACGTGGTCGAAATCGTCACAGGGAAAATGTGCTGTTTAGACAGGCTCTCGGGTGAAGTATGGAGTAAAGAACCAGGCAGAATAGCGATACAACGCAGGCACAGGGGAATCACGCGGCATAAGGGGCAACGAGGAAGATGAGGGGGACGGGCGGCCGGCCGACTTATCACGAAGAGTATGACCATGCACGACACATGAGGGGGAAACCGAAAGAGGGGATCGATAAGGAGCACGCAAGTCACATACCCTAGCGAACAGCTTCGCATCTCCCCCGCTGGAACTCATAGTGGGCGGTGGTGCTTATTCGTTCTTCTGCGTCTGAGCGACCACGCGGTTCTTCGCACTACGGGCGACGGGCTATCACATGAAAGGGCGACAAGGGCGAATGAGAGAAACCGTTCGAGTCGCTGGAATCGCAGTCTTCGAGGGAACGGCTTAGTTGGCCTGCTCCATGCCTTGGCTTTGCTGGTCGGGGGGTGGAGGGAGAGAATTGAGGAGGATTCCTGGCCGGGTCAGTGGGGATGATTTGCCATTGCGAAGGGGGAGACACTGTACCAAGAGGAGGCGATTGAAGGGAGGGGATTTGCGTCAACAAACTTGCGTAGACCAAAGAGAGAGAGAAAAAGGAGTCGAGGGAAATGTCGATAGAGACTACTTGGAAATAAATCAGGAGTGGATCGGAGGCGGCGGCAACCCGCGCGCTTGTGGAGAAAGAAAGTGGCCGGTTGCAACTATCATCACTCTTCCTCACCTGGCTCTCTCCCCCTCCACACTCTGCACCACCTTGTCCTGAGGGGGTTTTTCGCCAACAATCGCCCGATTCTTAGCAGTGCTCACCGTTGATTCTTCCCATCATGGCGTCTCAAGCGCTCCCCCCCGTCCCTCCGCCACAATGGGTCGTGGATCTCAACTCCCCCATGCCCCGTCCCTCCAAGGCTGCGACCAGCATCCCTGACCCCCCAGGTTTCGCCAGCAGTCGCACTGGGGGCAAGAACGTGAGTCAGACACTCACACTACTCTTCAGTAGACTTGCAGCATCGCTGACCTTGCCTCTCTCGTACAGCGCTCCCAGCAGCCGGCCACACCCTCCCCAGCCAAACCCGCCGAAACCGACACTCTCAAGCTCAAAAAGGCTTGGGAAATTGCCCTCGCACCCTCAAAACAGATCCCCATGAACGGTATTATGATGTACATGTCCGGAAACAGCCTTCAGATCTTCAGCATCATGATGGTCTTCATGCTTTTCAAGGGTCCCATCCAGGGCCTGATCAGCACCAACTCGGTATTCGCCAAGTTTGAGACGGAAGGTACTCGGGGGAAGCTCCTCGGAGTCAAAGTCATCTACGTTGTGATGCAGTTCGTGTTGTTGGCCTTGGGCGTGTGGAAGGTGAATGCAATGGGCCTCCTACCGTATGTGATCTTTTCCACGTCATCATCGCCGTCATCTACGGCGGACATTGACTAACTGTATCGAATGTAGAACTACGAGGTCGGATTGGCTGGCTTGGGAGTCAGAAAGACAGCCTACGGAACGAGCTTACTTTGCGCTAGGGTAGCGGGCAGAGCTATGGGAGGATGATTTTGGGGAAACACCATGAATAATAAATATTGAATTGATCTATTTTGAGACACTGTGATTCTGAAACGAGGACCGGGGTACCAGTCTGTATAATGGACATAACATCTCGAGGTGAGCGATTCGTAAACGATCTAGTATCCAGCACATCGACGATGCACATAGAGACATCAAGGCGCTGTTCAATCATGCATACAATGTACCAAAATACAAAAATTGTTTCAACGCTTGCAACTTCATGGGACGGAAGAAGCTCTACAGTATCATCGCTGTGCTTTGACGGCGGCTTGGCATGCCTGCAAGAAGACTTGACAGAATTCGAAAACATCAGCATATGAGTTGTACAGAGGTGCTGGCGCCACGCGGATGACGTCGGGCTTCCTCTCATCGATAATGATGCCGTTGTCTTCCAGAATCTCGAGCACTTTGTCCAAAAGACCGGGGGCAAGTCGCAAACTGAGCTGCGCTCCACGCTCCGCCGGGTTCGAGGGCGTAATGATGGTGAAAGGTTTGTCTTCAGGGGCTGCATCAAGAGGATACTTCAGAAGCAGGTGTTCCAGGTATCCTGTGATACTCAAGGATTTTTGGCGGATCTCTTGCATGGATGTCTTGTTGAAGATCGCAAGAGACGCCACCACCGCATTCAGATCCAAGACGGACGGATTGGATAATTGAAACCCTGCCGCACCCGGCTGGGGGACAAAGTCTGATGATACATGTCATGTTAGTATCGATTACAAAGTTGATCACAAAGCACGGGATTACGCACTGTTGTCCATGAGGAAGCGAGTCTTCTTATCTCCTCCCCACCATCCAGAGAGGCGTGGGCGGAATGCCAGCATACCATCCTCGTTCTTGACTTGTCCATGTCTTTCGTGGACAAACAAACCTGCCATACTACCTGGGCCACTGTTAAGATACTTATAACTGCACCAAGCAGCGAAATCGACATTCCAGTCATGCAGTTTCAAGTCAACATTTCCTGCTGCATGGGCACAGTCCCAGCCCACAAGGATACCTTTGGACTGGGCATGCGCAGTGATGGTTTTGATATCGAAATACTGTCCAGTGTAAAATTGAACGGCAGAGAGCATAATAAGAGCTGTGTTTGGAGCATTTTCATCGATTACTTGAAGAATTTGCTCGGTGCTGAGGATGGGACGGTTCAGGTCTTCCGGCTCGATCAGGACCATAGCATCTTTCGGCTCAAGGTTATGATGCTTGATTTGAGACTCAACAGCATACTAAAGTAAGTTAGTATCAACGAACAATCGGACTTCTCGGAGCTGAAAGCCCGGTTAGAGCCCAAGGACTGTCCTTACATGATCGCTGGGAAACGCCTTGCCCTCAATGATGATTTTGTATCTTTCTTGGGTCGGTTGGTAGAAACTGGCCATCAACAAGTGTAGATTCGCCGTCAGTGTGTCCATAACCGCCACCTCACTCTCGAGTGCTCCAACAATTGGCGCCATGTTTTTCGAGCCAGCGATATCGACGTCGACAAACGGGGGGAGCAATTCGTCATCGTGCGGAGTAAAGTGCCCGGTTACACCCTTGATTGCCCAGGTGCGAAGGTAACGATCGATATATTTTCGAACATTCCGAGGCTGCACTCCGAGCGAGTTCCCACATAGGTAGATACATCTAGGATCGGCGGACTTATCTGTATCTGTGTTTGATCGAATATCGGTTAGCCAGTATGACACACCCGGTCGTCGCTCGGTGAGGGGTACCTGCTTTCATCTACAGCCAGAACGGTCCGTTTCAAGTCCTTCTTGGAGGGAATAATGAACTCGTCTCTGAACTGACGCAGAGGGTCCTGCGCATCAAGCGCCTCGGCATATTCCCGAGTAAAGGCTCTGTGATCCTCCGTGTAGGAAAGCGGGGGACCATGCTTGATATCGCGCAGATGCATACGAGAGCCCATGTTGAAGAAGTTTGGGGTGGGATATAAATCGGATCAGTTGAGTGTCAGTTACCGATCAGTCTAAGGCACTTCTCAAGCGAAACCAGACGAAGATGCCTCAAGTACAGGCTGTTTGATTCCATGCAAGCCATATGACTCCCCGCGGTGATCATTCATTCTGCCGCCTCTTTCCGAGGGCCAACCGACCAATGGCGTCATGTACAAGCCTCTGACTAATGACCATCGTGATATATAAGCAGGAATCATTATCCAAGTGCATTTGCCGATTCTCCATCGACCCTCCTCCAAACAACAACCCCCTCTCCTGTCCAAGGTCCTCCCGTCGTCACAAAGATGTCTCGTCCGATATTATCATCCGCCGCTCGGCAGCTGTCCCGCCCACACTCCCCGTCAGTGGGTTCCGCACTGCCAACATCGAGACCCGTCGCAAGTTTCTCCGCATCGTTCTGTAGCGCCACCTCTCATCGACAGGCACACCTCTCCTCCGTTACCTCGAAGACGACCTCACTTGTGAGAAACATAAACGCAACGGGTGCGCCATCTCCGTTCAACATTGCCCGACAGAAGCGCGCCTTTTCCTCCTCTCCGATCCGACCGGCTACGAAAGTCCTACAAAACCCGAGAACCGGCGATGAGGGAGAGCCCTTAATGGTGGAGATCTCTCCCCGAGCTGCAGAGGTACGTTGATATCCAGTACAGTTCTACCTCGTGGCGCATACAATCCCGTGTGAAAGTACATGGGACGGAGGGGAAGCCCTGCATGACGAACGATCGTGACGCCCTGTCTGCGGTGATGCGATGATGGTCCCATACTTCTTTGCTCCGCGGGAAGAAAGCTTGGCATCGGGGCCGATAAAACCCCCAACAAGACTGTTTTCCATTACATACGACCACAGGGTGTGGAGAACAGGGCTTCCCGTCCGCTCAGCCGTACGTAAGCCACACGCCGGCAGGTTAGTAGTTGGGTGGGTGACCACCAGCGAATCCCTGCTGTTGTATGTTTTTCTTTTTCGTACCTATACAGCTGCTTGCCATTTTTTTTTTTTTTTACTTTTTCCGCCATCTATTTGATCCATGTTTTATGCTCCATCTGACTCCCTCTAGCGTCTCCGTGAAATCACCGACCCAACATCATCCCCATCTCCGACCAAAGAGGAGAACCCCTACCACCATCTGCGCATCACCGTGACCAGCGGAGGCTGCCATGGCTTCCAGTACATGATGTCCCTGGAGGCAGCGTCCAAGATCGACGCGGAAGAAGACACAGTATTCGAAGCCGAATCCTCTCCTGAGGAGACCTCTGCTGGTGACGCAAAGGTCGTCATGGACGAGCCCTCGTTGGAGCTTCTTTCCGGCAGCACCGTCGACTACACCATGGAGCTCATCGGAAGTCAATTCAAGATTGTGGACAACCCGCGCGCAACGAGTAACTGTGGCTGTGGAACTAGCTTTGATGTCAAGGATTGAAGCAAAGGTGTTGGCGGTCGCTTTCGACTTGGTGTTGCCGGGTGAGAAGAGCGTGTTGGCATCCTTTAGGCCGCACTTGTATTATAGGACCTGGATCTGCAAATAGAGAATATATACTATACCCCTCCTACCATGTTGTCATTGTCCGCTTGATTGGCATCACCCATATTTTAGTGGAAATGTAGGGAGATGATATAAAGAGAGGAAAAGAAAGTATAAAACTAAGAATGTCATCATCTATTTCATCATGCGAATTTCTACCACAGTATCCATCCACTGCTATCCATCCACTGCAAAGGAAACCCAATCCTGTGCCATGCAGAAGACACGCACACGCGCACACGGACTCAATGTCGGCCGAACACAAAGCAAATCAAGCACAAGTATTGAAATACGCCCCTAACAAACTCGAGAGATTTTTGTAGTGACCCCAAACCCATAAAACAGGTCCAAGGTGGCAACCGTAGAGATAAAAGAAAAAAAGGGAACAAAAAGGGGTACAAAATGAAATAAAGGTCTCCGGGGGGGAAAAGAATAAGATATTCATAATGTCCACTCGCCATCGATGTCTTTGGTGGACGCCAGTAAAAGCCCGGCCGCCTTTTCAGATCTGGATGATGGTTCTTCCAGTTCCTACTGACACTTGGCTGACCTGAGGGAACTGGAACCCTCAGGGTGAGAACGGTTCTATTCTAATGGGCGTAGCACATCTCGTTTGGACTATCTAGGGCACCGCTTCTAGAACAGAGCGGATCCCTCTAGTAGACACGAGCGAGGTTTCGCAGGTACCAGTCGACCAGACGACGTCCGGCCTTGGTCTCACTGACGTGAATCAGATCCTTCTCCAGAGCGTAGTCAAGGTCATTGGCGTTCACGGGCTCGCCCTCCAACAGGCCACCCTCAACCCAGCGCACCTGGCGGCTACGCTGCTTGTTGACCAAGAGCCAGGAGCGGAGCTTCTCGGGCTCGACCTCCAGGAAGCCGGCGAGCTTCTTAAGATCCATGGTCGTGTACAGCTTGAGATACGAGCGGATGGTAGGGTTGTAAAGGGTGTTCTTGACCTCATCCATGAAGATGGCGGTGTGGTGGTCAACAGGGTCGACGTTGATGGACGGGTTGTCGAAGTCGGGGGGAGTTGGGCTGATGAACTTGGGGCAGGCGGAGCGGAAAAGCTCCTCGAACAGAGGGAGGGCCTCGGGGCCACCGCGCTGGAGGCGGATGAGCTGCTCGCCGTACTTCTCGCGCAGGGCGGAGTGGATGGTGTCATCGAGACGGGTGGGGTGGAGAGCGACGCAGATGGCGATCAGAGCGTACATTTGGTCGTTCTTCTTGGCAATGGCATCGTAGCTGTTGCCGCCCTTCTGGAAGTTCTTCGTCCGGGAGACGTAGACCAGGATGTGGCTGAACATGCGGATGGCATCCCCGTAGCGGCGCATCATCATGTAGGAGAAGCCCACATAGTAGTAGGTGGTGAAGTGAGCCGCCATGACGCGGGCGAACATCGCCTTCTTGTTCATCTCAATGTCATCGAGAGTCTTCAGGGCCAGGCTGAAGTCACCGAGCAGGCAGTGGACGCGGAGCAGCCCGATGATGGAGAAGTATCCCAGCATCTTGTAGAGCGGGCGCGAGCCATACTCGCCGGCAAAGGCCAGGGGGTCCTCACCACGCTTCATGGCGGCGAGTTGCTCGTTGATCTGGGAGCGCTGGATCAGGGAGTAGAGGACGTTGAGCACTGAGTAGCAGCCCCACGTATTCGGGTTCTCGCGCAAGAGCTGTGCCTCCTCCTCGTTGGAGCCGCTTCGGGCAACGCGGTTGCGGTACCGGCAGAACGACTCGAACTGGTAGATGAACTCGTCGATGACATCCCACGCCCAGTAGTACTGTTGAAATCAAAAAAGTGCCCAGGTCAGTCAAACATATCACTGATTAATCCCCGCGCACACACAACCGCAGGACAGAAAAGACGAATCTCTCCCATCCGCACAGTCCGGGTACCCGAGGACGGAAAACAAGGATAACAAGCGTACCGAAGGGACCTCCAACTCGACGGGGCCATCCGAGTTCAGGATATAGTGGAAGAGACTGCAGTAGTTGTCGTAGCTGGCGAACTTGGTCTCGAGAGTGGCCTGGTATTCCAGCGGGGTAGCGGCGGCGGCCAGCTGAGCCTGGAGATCTTGCGTCTGGGAAGCACCACCGAGCGATGTTGTCCGGTCCAGCTCACTCATACCATCGTCGAAGTTGACCTGCTCGCGGTAGTCATTGACGAGCGCTTCCTCCTCCACATCGGACTCATCGTTGAGGTTGGGGTGCGCGTTGGCGCGCTCTTCGTACGACATGTTGGACGAGAGAAACGTAGACGGGTCGATAGAGGACTAATTGGCGAGGAAACGGAGATGGTGGGGGGGGAGGAGAGCACGTCGGGCTGGCGTTGTTGGTACTTGGCGTCGGCGTGTGGGATTTCGAGTGTTTCGGCGGCGGACGAATTTTGAGGGTTTTCGCTTGGGCGGGCTGTTGTGCTTATCTTATCTGGGCATAACTGCCAGTGCTGAGTCAGCTATGCCCTCGTCCTCCGTCACCGCCTCAGGCTCTGCGTGATTGATGTCTCAGGAACCACAGGCTGATGATATCTGTTCGCCAGATCACTCTGACGACTTGGGTCGTCGCTACCTTACGGAGTACTGAGGGGTATTATCCATGGCGATGGAGGGACCTTCCTCCCAGAAAAGTACTACCTAGTAGTCCCACCAACCTTGGGACGCCCAAGGATTCGACTCGAGTTCACGATCAACCAGCCAAGTTTTCCCCCAGCATCATTTCTGCTCCTCCGGGTACTCTCTCCAGCCAGTCAGGTCCCCGTTGAGCACACCGGGCCACGCTTCGGGGGCTTACAGCTGAACGTGTATCAGAGATGGAACGCAACAACACCTCAGCGGGTATCAGAAAATCAAAAATCCATTCCTGATACCCGCTGAGCT
>RHLO01001233.1:0-10891 GCA_003719415.1 Aspergillus olivimuriae
CAGCATCTGGTACGACACCATCGGCGAAGAATACATCTACCTGGCCTTCCAGTATGCGCAGGAAGCCCTCGCCGAGATCCACGCCAGCCTCTTGAATATGCCTGACCGTTGGCTGTGATACGATGAAGCTGAGCGCATGCGTAACATAAAGCACAGAAAGAGCATCGCTACTTACCCATGCTTCTAGACCTGGCCGGTCTTGATGATAAATTATTTTTAGTTCACATTTAACCAAGGATGACTAGAGATCAGGGTGCTTTCATGCCAAATCAGCCACATCCACAAGGCGTATGCCACCTATTTTCGATCCACCATCGATTATATCCTAAAGCTTGTGCAGCATACCAGATGCATGATTCTGCACCTCAAAAATTCGATACTCAACCGCCCTCTCCTCCCCATCATAAACCCAACGCCCCTGTCCGACAAAGAAGGTCTTTTCCACCCACTTGAACTCGGGCGCTATATCAGCCACGAACCATCATCTATCCAGCCTCGTCTCAAGCATATCCACAACAAACAGACAGAGAGAGTGTGTGAGAGAAAGAGAAAAAATGAAACATACAACTCGTCCTCATAACCGGCCTCATCCAACAAAACTGATCTCCATACGAGGTCGACACCGCATCAGGCGCCCGCCGCAGGAACCGCTCCCCATTGGGATCGAACCGGATATACCCCGTGTAGGCAATGTAGATGCCATGACCATCGCGCAGAAGACCTTGGAGGCGCACGTCCAGATCGGCCGTCTTGGTCGTGTCATCCAGGTGCATCCAGTCGCTGCCGCCGCCGAGGATGGTAGCGTCGAGGCCTTGGGCGCGGGTATTGGGTTCGCCGTGGAGGAAGCCGGCTTCGAGCGGGGTGATTTCGAGGGAGGAGCCGTTGGGATGAGATTTGCCGGCGCAGATGGTGATGTCTTTGAAGTAGCCGCGGAGGGTGAAGAGGTGGGTTAATTGGGGGGGAGTATTCATTGTGTTTGTGGAAGCTTGAAAGGAGGGTGAGAAGTAGGTGGGACTGGGGTGATTTGCACAGGGTCTTGTCCACGGGTGGTTTTATATGGGGTTGTATGTCCTACGGCCGGTACTACCCTGCTTTGAGGGAATGGTTGGACAGGAATATGCCAGAGGAATCATATGATATCGGCTTTTGGTCGGCACCGAGTGAGGACAGTCATGGAGGACTCTGAGTTTCGGGGTGTTCTGGTGTCGAATAGCCACGGCGCTCATGGAACCAGCCATCTGGTAACTTACTTATGTGCCGAGATCATTTGAAAAGAAAATTGTGGCGTTGATTACTGTTTACTGGTCGATTGGCAGCCTGTCTGATTGGTATGCGTTGGATCTGAAGTTGGAGACTTTGGGCTGTGGATGGCATGTCTAATCAGATATGCCTATGCCGAAATGACTAGAAATTGAGAAATAGAGCTGTCAAGTGGTCTTGTCAGGGAAGGACTTTAGGGATTTGGTCGCTTGACGGCTCATTTATCATGAAAGGCGGAAACCTACTGCTCCTGGCCGCCCTTCAACTTTCACCAGAAAGAGACATGTTCGGCTCTACAGCAAATCTTGTCAACGGGACAGTGTCAACTCCATCTCATTTGTAGGCTACTGGTGACAGCGTAGAAGAAAACTTCCCCAACAAATCACTCATTGAGAACCTCGATCTAGACGAATGTGGTCAGTGCATCGGAAAAAGACCGATTCACCTCCTCGGAGCAGTCTTTGATCTTCTGTGCATCATCCAGCTGGACTTTCTTCTGCAAGGCCTGTCCCAGCCCGTTGGTCTTTTCCTGGAACCGCTTCAAGTTCTCCGCGATTGTTTCGTCAAAATTGGCTTGTTCAAAGGAGGATTTCTAAGTCTCCAGGTCAGTAGGTTCGGTGGGCAAACCCCCACGGCGACGGGAACGGGAGTACCTTGCCCACGACATCGGTGAGGTAGCGCTTGATGGGGTTTTTGATGCTCGTGGCGGCGTCCGTGAGGGTTTTACTATCCTGTGCGTTGAGGGTGGCCAGCAGAACAACATGGTCGGTGGTGGTGGTCATATCCTGTTCGAGCTTGGTCTCGGTGCGCTGGATTTCGGCATGGTTGTCGGGGGTGCCGGCGTAGCTGTCGATGGCCCGGTTGAGGGTGAGCAGGTCGTTGGCGACGCTGTTCATGTCGGTGATGATGCCGGGGACGTCGGCGGCGGGGGTGAGAGAGGCGGCAATGTGGCCGAGGAGGGAGCAGAAGAAGAAGAAGAAGCTGAAGGTGGGATTCATTCTGTTAATTGAGGTTTGCGGTGGGAAAGTCCTGTGGAATGGATGATATTGTTAGAGTTGGTGAAGGCCTGGGAGAGGGAGAGTGGAATGGAATGGAGAGATGGAGGACGATGATGGGTTATATATCTTGGTGCGACGCGGTCTTCATTGCACCAGTGATTCATTGCACCCGTGAAATGAGCCACAGGTGCATTGAGCGACGGGAGCAGCGTGGCACCCGGATGAGAGGGTGATATGGTAGAACCAGGCCGTGAGAGAAACGAAGAAGTATACCCATGGAGGACACTAGTCCCAGTTTGGAAGAGATGGAACGTGCTGAGTCATCAGACACGGGTGGCTGAGTCAGCGAGCATAACGCCGCATAAACACGACCTCAACGACCCTGAAATCGGAAGATTTTTCCTCGCATTCGAGTTATGACGACTCGAAAGGATTCCTGCGATGACACGGACTCAGGGATGGCGGGTTGATGAGATCATCCGCATCTCCTTGTCAGGGGAAATTCTCCTGCCAAGCGTGCGTCCCTTGCAGCCGGCAAACTCTCGCCTCGTGCGTGGTGTGTTTTCTTTTTCGGACCTCGACCAGTAAGTATTCCTTCTCTCCATCCATTACGCCGTCCGGAGAGAGTTTGTGACCCCTTTGGCTTATGCAGAGATTCAGATTCTCGCCAACCGAGGGCGCAGTCGCATCCTGCTCGACTAGTGCGGGAGGATCCAAGTGGTCCCGTCCGGTGTTTCAGCGACCCTCCTGAACGTTCTCCTTTCTTCCCTCGCGCCCTGTCTTCCTCCATCTCTCGCCTGTCCCTCGTTTCCCTTCCACCGTGCTCGGTTTGATATCGAGCGGGACCTGCAGCACACCCCCTGAGTGCCGTCCGCCCTCGCACGCGTCGAGTCCGGCATCCCCATCGCATCGCCCTTCCCTCCCCTTCTCGACCATGAGATAGTGCTCTGGCAGTCACCTTTCCTTCCTGTTGGTGGTGGTTTTTCCTCCCGTCCGCCCGTTTCTCTCGTTCAGGCGGCTGGTGATCCCCTTTCTTGAGTCTTCGGCTGGCCGTTTCGAAGTATCTCGTGTCGCTCGCTCACCCACCCACGCTCTCATCACGACCCCATCGCCCCCCATCCTCTCCTTCGCAATCATTCGAGATGATTGTCCCCAAACCCCCCATCACATTGGACGGGCATTGCTCCGTCGTCCACAACAACACTCTCTACGCGTATTCCGCCGACGGCTTCATCTCCCTCCCGCTGAAACGCAATAGTGGCGGATGGTCCCAACTGCCCATGGGAACGCCCGTCTCCGATGCCGCCTGCGTCAAAGGTGGCATGGATGGGACGAAGAACGAAGCCGCCCTCTACATCGTCGGCGGTACCAGCCCAGACGGCAAACCCCCCGGCTTACAACGATATTCCTTCCAGGAGGAGAAATGGAAGACCATCAGGGCCGTTGATGGGAACATCGCCAACCGCACCTATCACAAAGCCGTCTACCTCAAATCATCTGGATCGCTGCTGGTCTACGGAGGCCATCAGGATAATAAAACCATCGGCTCCTCCGACACCTTTGTCATTGACACGGCCCAACCCTACGGTATCCTCTCCTTTCCCGCCGACAAGGCGTCTCCCGCCCGCGTGCCCGTCCTCTTACCCTGGAGCGACACCAAAGCGGCCCTGGTCGGTGGGGACACCGCTCCGACCGAAGTCCATCTGTTCGACCCCGAGCAGGGCTGGCACGCCGCCAACGTCAACCTCACGCACGCGTTATCCGACACTGTCGAGAGCACCTTGATTCGCGGCACCGATGGCAGCAAGGTCCTCCAATCCTTCGACCTCAGTGTCGCCCCCAACACCGTCACCAGTCTGGCCTTGGTCAACCCGGGTGGCAAGCCTGCACCAACCGGAAAGCTCGTGGGCCAGCCGTCCAGCTCGCGGAAGCGAACTCGGGGCATCACGCTCGCCGACTTCCACGATTACGATGACTCGCTGGCCCCCTCGACGACCCGCAAAGACTATTCTCTCGCCCAAGGGGACAATGGCCTGGTCGTCATGTCTAGCGGCAGCGGCACGGATTCGGTCGCGATCTTCAATCAGACCGAGAACAGCTGGGTCAACACAACGAAACTTTTCTACGGCAACAAGTCCCAGCAAGAGATTCTGGCAACCATGACGTCCTCCTCCCCCACCGCGACATCCTCCACGGCCAGTGAAACGACCGGGGCCGGCGCTGGCGCGTCCGGCGATTCGGGCAACAACACGGGCACCATCATTGGAGCCACCCTGGGCAGTATCCTGGGTCTGGGGGCCATCCTGCTGGTCATCCTCTTCCTCATCAAACGGAAGAAAGATCAACGACAGCGGGCCGCACAAGAGCTCGATAAGGATCGTCTGAGCTTCCAGGATCAGGGTGTGGAGCCGCTGACCCAGTCGGCCTACCCGATGGCGAAGAGTCCCGCGCCGCTGGCCTCCACCTCAGTCGACTCGCTCGCCATCTTTTCCGGCAACGTTGGCGATGAGAAGTCTCCACGATCCGCCGGGGGACTGCCCGCCTATGCGAACAAACATGCCCCCAAGCCGAGCCCTCTGAGCACCATTCAATCGAGCCGCGATGCCCCCCATACACCCGGCGCCTTGGATAAGGCCCTGGAAGCCCAGGACTCGCTGCCCAGTAGCCGTCCGGGTGACCGCCGCACCGATGAAGGCTGGGGCAAGTACTTCCAGGACCACAACGCCACCAGCCTCGTGGGGATGCAGCCCGATTCTGCCCCCAAGGCCGAGGCGCGCACCAGTGTTTGGCCGACGACCAAGCTCACCCCCCTGAACTTTGCTTTCCTGGAAGGGCCCAAACCCCTGGGCCGGGTGCTCAGCGGGAGTCCGACGACCGAGCACGCCGCGTCCCCCAAGGACGGCCGACACATTGCCATCCCGGAGAGCCAGTCAGCCCGCATCTCGAGCGCCGACTCGGTGAGCGTGGCATCTGATGATGACTACGAGCGGCACGATGCCCGCCCGCGCGATCCTCAGAGCTGGCTTGGCCGCCCGCCCAGCAGCACATACAGCCGCAGTTATTACAACCCGAGCCAGCGCGATCTATCTTCGACGACGACGCCGTCGATGCACGACCCGCGACCGGACGCCGTGCGCGCGAGCACCAACACCCGGGGCTCCAGCATCCTGATCCCAGACACATTAGAACCGATGCCCTCGCGAAACAACAACAACATCAACTCCGACATGAGTTGGTTGAATCTCAACGCAGATCGTTAATCTCTCCTTAATACCAAAATTCTCAGACGAGAAACCTTGTCCCACGATCGTCGGAAACTATGTACAAAACCCCAACTCCACATCGTATGATGTTTCCGCGCAGGATGTACAGCTACCGCATATTCCCTTGATTCTTGCATGTCCGTTTGCCGCTGATCGAGATCGAGCGTTCAAGCGTTATCATTCCCTAGCATGTTGTCTATCTCTCTATCTCCCTGTGTCTGCGTCTTGATCTGTTGTCTGTGAATGGTTAGTTGAATGTGGGCCAGTTCGCTGGTTGGGCTGGGTTGGAAGCGGATCGGTGTTCTAGTGTATATATGTACTTTTCGGGCAAAAACTACCATGCCTCGACTTTTGCAAAGACCTCTGTAGGCTTGTCATGCTCGATAACTAACGGTTATCTCTCATTTCTTGTACCTTTTGACCGGCTGTCATGTTTTCTGGTCTTCTGCTATCATCATGATGACGATCAAGGCCTCGATAATCTTCTGGAGGTGGGAAAACGGGATGAACGACTAATAACCCGGCCGTCGATCGTAGAACCCCAACTTCTCCCTCGCCGGCAACCAACCAGGAAACATCACCACGAATATATCCCCTGTAGGACAATGTTTCTTTAGCAGCCAAATTCCTCAAAAATGATCCAACATATATACCACTCACGTCCTCCGACTGCTCACACGTTCCCACCCCTAATTGCAAATCATAGCACCACTGAAACTTTCCCACACGATAGTTGAACTCTCATTCCGGTAATCAAGTCCATTTCCCCTTTCGGCAAGAGAAAGTCAGAATAAAGCCCATCGTCCTCCGAATCGTGCACGAGCCTCTCTTGTCAGGTTCCGGGCTGAAATTGGTGCCTAAGGGGTTTCTGACGTATCCATCTGGTTGTCTTTCTACGAGCTACTAAAGTATATATGTATATCTACGGAACGGACCAACGTGTGGAATGTATCAAGTCCCGTTGGGGAAGTCTACTGGCTTATCGGTTGTTTCCTTGGGTGAGATCCATGTACGGGAGAAAAAGGGGCTGGGATACAGCAATTTACCGATTCTTTGGAATTATCATGCGAGAGTTGTCCATCAGTACGTGGGATTGTTTGTCGTCGTATCTCCTGCGCCGCGATATGGGTGAATGTGGAGAGGGAGGTGTCACATTTCCCGTCTCGTTGTATCTCCTCGGACTTCCTGCACCGTCGAGGCGCAATCTCCCCCGGTGGAGATTGCCATCACTACGTAGCATGAGCTCAAGTCCCCTGATTTTGGTCGTGCTGGGACTATTTTTTTGTTTCTCCATGCCAATTAGTCTTATCTCCAAGATCTTGAATTGTGATTCGAAGTTCAATATGTCCAATAGAGCAACTATCTCTGGTGAAAGAATGTACACGCGTCTATATGCATGGACTAAAATGTATCATCTTCCAACCGCTCCATCCGGCGCACCAGACTCGGGCTCTGCTCCTCCCCAATGTCATCGGTGGTATCATTCGCACCGGCCGTATAGAGCAAATGCTCAACGATACGCTTGGAAGCTTCTTTCGCTACACCATGGCATGCCCGTTAGTCAACCACGAGAGAGCAAAGGGAAAGGAGGAACGTACCAGGGGTCTTCATCAACCGACTCTGCGGGATATGGAACTGCATGGTCTTGGGCGGACTCGCGCCAAAGTTCTCATCGTCATCATCAAAATCCCGACCAAGCTCATCATCACTTTCGTCCCATAGGGGACGACTTCCACCGGATTTTTTCGCCGGCGTCAACACACTCGTTCCAGGCTGGGGTGTCACACGCAGATGGTTGCTGTTGTAGTGGCTGCGCCGAGAACGACCTGTGGTACCGGGAGTCTCATCTACGCCCTTGATGGGAGAGGAGAACATCTCCGTGCGTAGACGGGGGGCTTCCATCTCAGGGCTGGAGAGCGGGGAGTCATCCGCTGCGGAGGCGTATTTGCTAGATGAGAGCTTGGGTGTGACTGTGAATTTGGGGCCGCCGTAGAGCTGCTGCTTTTTGCCAAGCGGGGTGGCCTGGACCCGGTAGGTCTTGTCAAGCACCTGGTGTAGGACCGGATCGGCATCTGGGTCACGGTGGGACGAGACGGGAGGCACAAATGGAGAAGAGGAAAGGGGAGTGGTAGTTGCGTTGTGGTCATGGTGCGTGTTATAGTTGCGATGCGCGTATTTGCCGCCGGGGGTGGATGGGAGGTCGTCATCCTCGTCATCGTCCTCCACCCGGTAGGGGCGGTGTCTCGGGTCCGAGGGCGTGGACGAGGTGATGGTGATGTCCTCGGTATCATTATGATGCTCCGGGAAGGGTGCGCGAGGGGTGCTGTGGGAGGAGAGGCTGAGAGAGGTGAGTTCGATATCGTCGGCGCCGGTGGGGTGACGTGCGGAGGAGGGGGTGTCGTAGGAGGCGGAGGGGTCTTCTTCCGTCACGGTTGGTTCATCCTGGGTGGTTTCGCCTTCTTCATTCGGACGCTCTTCGTAGCCGGAGAGGGAGACATTTGCGCTGGCTTCAAAGAATTGCTTCCAGAACTGGGAGGTGTTAGCAGGCGTCACAACATCCAACTTTGTTGGTCTTGTTGAGGTACGCACCTTGGCGCCGTCCCAAACATCGCGGGAGTGCTCGGCGTACTGTTCGACGACAGGGAGGATGCTAGTTGTGACAATGCGGTGGGCTTGACTGAAGTTGTGGTCGATCTCTGGGAGGTGCAAGCACGATGGTCAGCGTTGGTTCGGATGGGTCGGATCGATTGGTGTGTCTACCTTGGAGGGTGAGGGTGATGGATTGCTCGAGTTTCTCGAGCTCCTCGGTCAGCGTGAGAGGCCGTTGCGCGGTGGTAGGACGCGACATGATGGTGAGGCCGAGTGGTGATGGAGGTGCAGTCCGACGTCGTGTCGATGTTAATGTTGATGTTTTGACTGGCCCAAAAGGGGCGATAAGTTAGGGTTGGCGGATAAGGGCCCCGCGCATCACGTGGGTGGGGGACGATGACATCGTCGTTGGCTTATCGTCCGCTCATCGTCGGGATGCTCGCAGCCTGTTCATCCGTCCACCTCAAGCTTAGGGGGCTACGACTGCGACTGTGACCATGCCCACGCCCGTTGCAAAAGGTGAGTCGATCCTGTTTGAGCTGTTTATTTTACTTTGCTGGACGACTCCTATTCAGTCATGGAGCCACACCGCTTCATTCCGAGAGCCGGCTTATCGATAGTCCCCTACGGTCTACTATCGATATCACCCTCGCTGGTCTGGATGGGAGAAATCAGCAAAGAATGTATAGGGGCATGTGTTGAGCAACCCACTGACCCCTCCAGGAATTATCATTTCCGTGGCGGCCCTTGTGGCCGCTGGGATCGCCGTCTACGAGTCCCCCCAGTTTCGGCAATGGATGGATAATTCCCGCCGCAAGATTGCCTTGGCCCTGCATAATCTCGGGGACGAGATCCAGCCCCGACCCCGGAACGTATCGCCGGATCGGCAGGATATCTCCATGACCGAGGATATGGGTCCGGAGGCGGAGGAACGACGGCGCTTAGCCCGTGAGGAACTCCAGCGCCGCCGACGGATGCTTGAAGAGAGCCGCAAACGACGGGACGGCGCTCAGCCGGGCACATTTGACGCACTGGTCGACGGCGACGGTGCTCTTCTTAGAACAGATAGTCCGGAGCTCAACGCCGGCATGGGTGTCGGTTCTCTGGCGAACTCCACCGCGGTCGAGCTCTCCGCCTCGCAGGTTGTGCAGCGGGGAGTCAAGCAGACGGATCCCTCTGTAGCCGTCAGCGAAGCTGCAGGCCAAGAACGCAGTACTATCCCGGACGCCGAGCGTCTACATCTTGAAATTCCCCATGGCAGCCCCTCGGCCACCTTGGTCGAGCTCACACCCACGTCGGATGTCGCGGATGCAAGCTTTTCGACGTCCACTCTCGAGCACGACGACTCGTCCAGCCAGACGGCCGACTACTCTGAGGTCAACTACGAGCACTTAGATACCCATCAGAATGACACTGGTCGCGACCTGCGGTCTCCCTTCTCGGACCTCTCCGAGTTGGGCTCGACCGGCTATGGCCAGCACGAGCGTCCATCAACGCCGTCCACTGCCGGCAGTTACAGCCACATCTACGAATCTGCCGTAGATGGATCATCCGACGGGACTCTAAGCGATCTCGAGATGGAACGCGCAAGCGGGATTGCTACTCCCGCCAGCTGGTCAGAAATAGGCAGCGTCATCAGCAACGACGAGATCCAGCATGCGAGATCATAGACACCAGCAGCGCTCGGGATAGCCTGTTGGTCAAAACTAGCGGCCGTAGATTGCACACCCGCCACAGGAAGGAAGCTGGGGTACTGGGGTTTTGGCGTTTTTATTGACATTCCATGCTCTTTCTTGTCTGGCTTCGTATTTATTGTTGGGACCGGCTGGTTTGGGACTGGGAACTGTAGGATACCATACAGGGAAATGGATTTAATTGGTACAAGCAAAGGAAACTGGATTTCGGCTTTCGTTTTGAGTTTGCTGCAGACCTCAGCTTAATAAGGCGGAGAAGTCCCTGGTACGCGGTGGTGTCGCGGGAAATGGCTGGCTGGGGAGGTACAGGGTACGGGTCGGATAACTATGAGGCCAAACAGCCTCGGCTCGCGCTCGGTTGACATCTCCTCCAGCACGCTTTATATCCCTCGTTTGCCCGCATTCTCGGTTTCGTCTCTTTCACTTCTATCCTCCCCTCCCGACATTGTCATCAGGACCAGTAAGTACACATAGTAGTTGTTTCGCTTCTCTTCCATCTTTCTGTCGGCATGACGGAGCTTCCCCACACATCTGACCTCACTCGTCTCTCTTCGTCTCTCCTCTCCTCTCTCATTTCTAGCTATATCTTCGTCTATGCAGTGACTGACCCGCCCAGTTTCTCATACACATCATCATGGCCTCCGAACGCCTCAGCTCTATTCTCAGCCACCTGCGCCCTGGTGCCAACAGCGGTGTCTCCGCCATGTAACTCTCCCCGACGTCATCGTCATTCAACCAAAGCCGAAGCTAACAGCACAACGCAACAGCACCCAAAAGAACCCCGATGATGTGGTCATCACCCTCGCGCTGCGCACGCCACTCACCAAGGCAATGAAGGGCGGCTTCAAGGACACCGAGCTGGACTACATGGTCTACGCCTTGTTGAAGGAACTGCTCGCCAAGTCCAAGCTGGACCCTGCCCTCATCGAGGACGTCTGTCTCGGAAATGTCCGTTTTATCCATCCCCCTTTTCTCCCTCCCCCCTCCAAAAGAAAAAAAAAATTGAGGAGAGAATAAAACCTGACAAGCCCAGGTCAACGACGGCAAAGCCGCCTACCTCGTCCGCGCCGCCGCCCTCGCCGCCGGC
>RHLO01001234.1:0-32945 GCA_003719415.1 Aspergillus olivimuriae
CTTTTCTTTTCTTTTTTTTGGGGGGATCGATCACTTGATTTGATAGACCGATCAGGGAATGGATGGATGTGATTTGGGTTGAGGAGAAGACGTGTGATGAGATGCTTTATATACTCTTACTCTTTCACCTATTAGAGATTCGATTCAATGAATATAGTACTCTCCGATGATCGGTGAGTACGAGTACAGGTACAGAGTACATTAATACCGAGTACTACCTTATACTATTCTGCTTAGGTAGTATACTACCCAGGTACCTAGACTCCAGTGTATGAGAGTATGAGTGGATGAGTCGGGGAGGGTTCCATGGTTCGGACTTCCTATCTTATCGGCTGTACCACCTCGATCGGAAGCATTCCGGTCATCTACCTATTTCATGAATCATGACCTATCTACTCCGTATCGATCTACTTTATCACCCGTAAGATGAGGTTTCATTTATCCTGGACGTACCGAATGGAGTCGCTTCGAGCTACATTGTCACAGCTGTATCATCTTGGTACCTCCGTAGAGACGTAGCTATCTGTCTATTTCTGGGCGTACGTGGACATAGTCCACCATACTACTACTAAGGTACCTACTACTGCTGACAATGTATGTCAATACATACAAATCTCCAGACTTGATTGATCCAACGGCATGAGTCCAGAGAATCACCCCCACAAAAACACTGCCGTAGGTATGACCAGAGCAACAAAACCCGACCAATGAGACAGACAAAAAAGAACCAACTACATCCGTCCTATCAAATCAACAAGGCCAACGCGGGCGGAGACAAGAGAGATCTGACCAATCTGTCTCGCGCGGGTATTTCGAAACATAAATAAACAAAAGAACATAGACTAGGAATCAACACAATGGAACTGAAATGAAAAACGCTCAGATGCGTGGAGTGATCCGGTGGATTTTCTTCCGGACCAGGAGGCGGGGAGTACCAATGCAAGGGGGTAAAGGCGGTGGCTCGCTGGAATTGATCCAAGTGCGGGTAATGCTAGAGGATCCAGGCGTGAGGCGATAGAATTGAGGAGATGGTTGCGGTGAAGAGATCAGGGAGGTGGGTAGCTCGGTAGTTAGCGATGCAATCGAGTGAGGCCGAGGCCCAGGCCAGAAGACAACGACGAAGTAAGGAGTGCAGATAGCTACTTTGTCCCCTTGCGCTGATTAGGCCACAGCTGATTCCGACAGTTCGCTTCCCCGCAGAGACACCGCACGGCGTTCGGATCGATGACCGTCTGCGTCTGTTTGGCGCCCGGGTTGTAGTCGAACGTAAGTTCGGTCATGGGGGGAAGGTCACGCAGCGCAAAGAAGGCTAGATCGTAGAGATTGTGGTCGGCATGGGTGTGCGACACGGGAAACATCCGACAGTTGGGGTTGCACGAGTGATTCATAAACCGTGTCGGCGATCCATATCGCTGCCCGTCCACAACGTACATCTTGTCCTCGGTGGCCTCGGGGGAGAAGTCCAGATTGAAGAGATATGAGTGACCGTGCTTGATTGCCAGCTCTTCACGCACGTCGGCCTGCTCCCGCGTGATGACCTCGCCTCGGTAGCAGTCGATATATTGACCAGCAAGGATAGGGTCAGGGGATCGGAGACCTGCACAGGACATCAGCCCTCCGTCGGTGTAGATCCAGATACACACGCACATGGTATGATATGTCAGAGGGGGAATACTTACCAAAGCCACGGTTACCGGTATCAAAGATCTCCAGTCGGACGGTTCTGCCACGCTGGACCGTACGATTCCAGCAAGTGGTGGGATCGCAGGCACAGAGACGTCCACATTCCGCGATGCGGGCTGTGCGTGTGAGAAATTCCGGGGTGAGCACGATCAGATCAGAGTCCCCCGGGGCGCGTTGATAAGAGACAATGGTTTGATGGTGCGGGCTGCTCGAACCCTCTTCCTGATCCGAATCGCCTTCTTCATCGAGACAAAGACATCGCTTCGGATCACAGATCGGCCCACAATTACAACCACAGTCAAAGGCCGGGTCGGCAGGAGTGACGCCCTTTCCCAGCTTGTAATTCGTAATGAACTCATAATTGGTGAACAATTGCGCCAATGCGCGGAGATCCTGGGAGGTGATGGTGACCTCGGGACCGTCGATTTTGTCGAGCTTGCGGTTGATGATTAGCATGAGTTGGTCTCGGGTCGCCGGTCTCTTGGTCAGAATCGGGCCGCATCGGTCGATACTTAAAGCCACCTCGGCGCGGGAGACTTTGCGGGCGGCGGGATAGGCGCCCTTGCGGGCTCGGACATCCAGCGCGTCAGTAGGATAATATTTCTCCGACAGTCCGGTGATTTTCCTGGAGTCGGACGGTTGGGTCCACGGTGCGGCCGCGATTTCCTTCCTCTTCTGCCGGGACGGAGAGGGAATCACTACACTGGGAGGGCTGAGCCGATTCGGCAGACTTGGCCCGGGGCTGGGCGTGGCAAGAGGGAGTCTCGGAGTGAAGACATGATCATTGATGTGGTGGTGGGTGCTCGTGCCGTTGGGATAGTGACGCGAAACTGGACGGCTGACGGAACGCGTGGATGCCCGGGTTGATGAACGGCTGGATGAAGACGCGCTTCGGACCACATTCACATCGGGCTCAGAGCTTGGCTCCCGCTTTCTCTTGCCAGATTTCTGGGAGAAGAGGTGGGTCAGAGTCGTCAGATGGGAAAACACAGACGGACGAGGTTTGTGCTCAGGCTAGAGGGGTGCTGAACGTTAGTGGAGGGGAAAGTCGCCGGGTGGTCAGATATACCGCCAGTTGGAGGATGTGGGGAGAGAAAAACATAGCTCACTTTGGGCTGAGCGTCCTCAACATCAGACCCTGTCAAATCTATGATGTCTGTCATGGGTGCCAAATGATAAATCCTATTATCCTAGGCAGGGAGGAACCCCCTAGAAAAGGAGGGTTGGAGGGTTAGGACTTAGAAAGAGGAGGTCTGGAAGAAAAGGGCCATGGAGGCCAGAGAAAGAAGCCTCTAGGATTGGAGATCAGACATGGACATGAAGGCAAAGACCAGATGAGGTTCAGGCAAGCCAGTGAAAGGACTCAACGGGCTGCTCTGGCTAGTCTGCTTTAGGAAGGTGTGGTGCTGACTCAGCAGATCTTGTATCAAAACATCGACCATCTAACATTCTGTTTCTGTTAGAAGCAAGTGTTGTCAAAATAGTGTTTATAGAAAGCAGATAGTGTTCAGAATTCATCAACTTAGGGACTGGGACCTAGGAAAACACCATCATCAACTGGCATACGGTGGTCCGGCCCAGGAAATTTGATATTGCTAGGTAGGCAGCAGGACAATTCTTCTGAAAAAAGGGGGCAAAGATGGGCATTTGACAAACTGCAAGAGCGGCATTCCCGCCCCGGACCAGACCCTATCAATTCCTACAATCCAAAACTATCCAGTCGATTCTGAGGACTCTGACCACCCCCTTGTGTATTATTGGTATCAAAATAATTAATTCTTTGTCCTAAATTCATCCCCAAGCCATCTATGCTTTTAGAATTAAAATCAAGGCTGGTTGGAGGGCTCTAGAGAATCCTTTGTGGGCGGATTTTCCAGGGTCTTTGTTGCAGGACCGCCTAGGTGATGACTAAGCCGGTCACTGTATGGTGACCACCACAACAATCTGAGGCGTCTAGCTGATCGATACTCAGGCCCACTCTCTTGGCACTCTGAGTATTGATTTGCTTTTTCTGAGTATCGATCAACTGTATGACCACAGCCTTAGGTATGGTATGGTGTATAATCTACAGACGCACATGCTTCATTGAAAGGTATTCTACCCCCTCAAGAGTACCTCATCTATGAGAGACAGAGATCTGCTGTCCTAGGTAGAGCTTATAGCATGAAACATTGACACCGGCATGCAAACCTCCCATCTATTGAAGGAGCAATTCCTCCGTCACCGAACAGCAGTGAACACACAATTACAAATTTTTGGGCAGCCAAACAGTACCAGCCGCTATAAAGGAACAGAAAGCAAGCCCATAGCAACTCACTTGTAGAATAACACTGCCTGTCAGAGCGATCCCTCCACAATCGATCTAGGACGATCTCATGTATATAGGAGGTCCAGGGCCTATGGAGCCACTGCTCGGTATACTTTGACCTTCTTAGCCCAGTGGACTAGCCCGGGGTCCCTAGCTTACAGGCTCCATCAAATATCTGCATCTTCCTGTACCAACCAATAGGATACTCCCCCCGCGAATAGAGTCGGATATAGCGTTATAGTGTGGATGCGGCGCTTTGGAAGCGAGGGGCTACCAATAGTGATACGTGGTCGGGAGATATGTTTCAAGAGATTTCCATTATTGTACTTCTGGTCTCTAAGATATTTTAGGGTCTTCCGGCCTCTGGGGGCTGGTTCACATGCAACTTTGCTCTTTCTTCAGTTGATCAGTGGTTTTGTGAGCGGCATTGCCATCATTAGCTGCCCAGTAGCTTCAGGGACAGGCCCTTGTCATAGTCACTGCTGTGCCGCGTTTAAGCACTGGTAGTGTTTTTCTCTCCTTTCCCTCCCAAAGAACATTCTCATTTCTGGTTGTCTTGAGTCATTTAGAGTTCTCTTTGGGGCTATAATGGTTGTACTTTGCTAGTGGATGACAGCCTTTAGCATGCTCAACAGTCTCCATGTGTCCCTGGCGGTGACTTAACCGGTTGTATATAACATAGGAAAGTGATTTCTACTCTATGTTTGCGTCTGGTCGTCTTCTGACGCTGGCGGTGGTTCTTGTGTGTTAATGGGAGGGTCCACGACCCTGCTCCGTGCACAACACGGTAATCGACCAAAACGTCTTCCGCAAGGTACAGGCGCGACCATTCTAGTCGCAGTGCTTCACTCTACACTACAGTATGCCGAGATAATAGTGCCACCCCCTACACTTTCTCATTGCTTTACAAATCAGTCATCTATGGTTAGTCAACAGCGCGGAGTAAGAACAATACAATGGTTTGTATACCCAGTGGTTTCCACCGTCGCTCCCGGCTGTTCTGTGCATATACAGCTATGGATTTTGTCTCAAACTAGCCTTAGGTATGTCCAAAAGGCATCAATGATGTCCACCTTCCCTCCCCAAATGTCAGAGACAATGGAACAGGAAACAGACACATCCACTGAATCCCAGTCATTGACCATAAGGTCCGCCAAGTCTCAGTACAGGCTTGTCGAAGCCGTCAAAGACCTGCACAGATACTGTTCCGGAGGATATCATCATCTACAGATCGGAGACAACCTCGAAAAGGGCCAATATCGACTGATTACCAAATTTAGGTATGGAGGATACTCCGAGGCCAGCTATGTGGCCGTTAAGGCCACTACCGCTGACACTAATACCTACACATCTGAGGCTCGTCTCTTCTACTCTCTGAAAACTCGCCATCTCGACCGGGCGGCGAGATCCCTAGACAATTTCTGGATGATTTCTGGATTGCTGGTCCTAATGGGAAGCAGAGACGTATCGTCACTCCACCAGCACACACAAGCTTGTTCGATGCTAGAAAGGTATTGACTGTTGGTAATATTTTTTTTTTTTTTTTTTTAAATTAAAAAAATTTTTTTTGGCCCAACGTTGCGCGCTCAATTACTCTGTATTGCCCGGCTTACTCGTGGGGTCGCATTCCTCACCTCTACATGTCGTCAAGACATTGTACACGGCGGTATGGGATACCCATAGTCTGAAGAGGGGTGTTGCTGGATGGGGTATCTGACTTTAACACGCGCCGTCTTGGTCCAGTTTGCTACAGTGATTGATAAACTCCAGAATTGTACAAGAGAAACGAGTGTCTCAAGTCCTGGGCCGGAGAGAAAATACGAGGTTTCGCACAAAGCTGACATTGGCTCTTGGATAAAAGTAGAAAACGATAAATACCAAAAAGAAAAACAAGAACGATACAAGAAAAAGCAGAACGGTCAGTGATAAAGCAGACAGGAAGATAAATACCGAAATCGTACAGATTCCCATCCTTTCCACCACAGCGCTCTGGCCGCCCAGAAGCAGGCATGGCCGCAGCAGCTACCCGCCCCAACCCCTCCCGATACTCGATACTCTCGGTATGAACAAAGCCACAGCACAGCAGCCCTAGCCTACCTACATATGTACCCAGTTAGAAACATCTGCTACCATCTCATGTTCATAATTTCCGACCATTAAAACTTGCACTTTGTCGTGCAGACCATGTATCTGGTTAGACCACTTATCACAAGAAACCAACATGGATGATGGATACCGCACCGGATGTCGCGCCAACTGGCGAATTCGACTTCGCTCTTCCGTTGTTAGCCTTAGCTCGAGACCCAACTTTTACAAATCTCCCTCATTACTATTCACTACAGTATATTCGAGATCCTAGTAGATAAAACCATGTCTGATACACTATATCAAATACCTCTCAAGTATAGGGATAAAAGTATCTGATCATCTGATCTAACATGGGTTATGGGTGGCAACCCTATCAACACAGCGTATGCAACCCCACAAAATCCCCCAAAGCATCCCGAACGGGGGCCCCGCAGCGCCAGATAGGGCCCTACCCCAGGGCCACTAGTTGACATTACGGCCTCCGGGCGGCTCGGGCCTACCCCTCAAAATTCTTTCGGGAAGGGCGGGCCCAACCCAACATCATACTCCAGTGCCACTCCACATCCTGGAGCTGACCAGGGTGGGTTTTGGATTGTTACACGGCTACTATATTCAACTTTCTATACATCACATCATCTTATATTAGTGATTTGGTTTTGGCTGGAATTCTGGGACTGTAAAGTTGGGCGACTCAAGCTACAGCTCACAGTCCGCACAGTCGGGCTGGCGAACTAGATTGAAGAAGGCCCAAAGACGTGGAACATGCTTGATAGCTAAGGGTGGGCTTACTTGCCTACTTTCAACCTGGCATCTTCAATGATGAACTTGTAGTATGTGACGGCTTCCAACTTATATTATAAAGGTACTTATCTGGGCCAGACGGCTACCCTATGCTTATTGATGGGAAGGTCACACTACTCCAGCTCCAATGACATTGAGTAGACAAAGTATACAAGTAACACTCATTGCCTCAGACAAATACTTGATAGGAAGAGGCCAACTGCACTAAATCCCAGGATGCTTCCCTGTTCGGTTCTAATATACACAGTACACCATGACAAAACAGTAACAGCAGCTGACATGCCAGCTCGGGGCACATGTCTAGGACATTACTCTCACATATGCGCAGGACAAGTAAGAATCAGGGGGAAGAAAAACATGAAATGAAATGAAATGACAAATGAAAATAATATTAACCATTGTGCTCGTGCAAATGCTTCGTGATATAGACTATGCAGCTTGGTTGGAGTCATTACGCTGTGACAAAGTCTCATGCAATATTTGAAGACCCAAATGCCATCAGAGTCTCAGGGCATCCAGGATCTTCTTCGCCATCTCCCGATACTGCCACATGCCTCCGGAAACCTTCTTGAACTGAATACCGTGAAGAGAGAACAAAGGCACCTTGACAATGAGGATCTCAAATCGAAGAACCAGGTTTTCTCCAGTGTCGCTTTGCACTCGGGTGGTGGTCTCGCCCATCACCCGCTCTCCCATGCTCCCATTGTCGCGGGAGGCAATAAACTCATCCGAGCCTTCGGAGTTGCTGACGAAGCTGTGATCCGGAGCACCGCGAGTGCGCCGTTGAGATTTGGGAGTTCCTCGTGGGGTTTCATCCTTGCCGTCGTCATGATTCAACAACCCGCCAAAACTAATGCGTCGACGGTGGTTGGAGACGTGACCTTGACGATCCGGGCTGGGAGGACCCATGTCGACTACTTTGTCCAGCTCGATGCTAGGTGCATGTCGGCAGCTGAAACCACCCTTGATCTCCACATAGTCCACCGAAAGCTGCTTGAGGACCCGGATGATATCGGCTCGAATGACCGGGAGGGGTTTGCTGCTAGTCGTAGAGACACTAAACAGGCCCTTCAAATAGACAGGCTTGGACAGGTCCTCGCCTTCGTTCGCACTCTCTAGAGCAGTGCCGGCTCCTGAGATATCCGCATCGGTCTCCTCAGGAACGTTGGCTTCCTTTGCAGCATCGCGCCGAGCTCTCCGAGCTTGAATACTCTCACGGCGGGCATGTCCAAGCGACATGGTCCGTGTCGCATGAGTGCGGGCCGAGGGTCTGGCGTCCTTGACAGGTGTCTGTTCCTTTCCAGAATAATCAGAGCCGCTCGTCTGAGGTGGAGCCACGCCATCCGCATCGGGCCTACGAGCAGCTCTGCGCGCACGATAGTCGGCCGAGTTGACGCTAGTTGATCTTTCCAAGAATTTGTTGGATCGCGAGGCCGGCTCAGTCGATCCTGGTGCCTTGAGAAGATCCTGATGCTGGGGCTGACTGCCGGCAGAGGGAATGTTGGTCGACGGATCCGCACGCCGGGTCCGTCTCATGCTGAAGCCTCTAGAGAGGGGAGAGGCGGAGTCGGCAGGCGGTTGAACGCTGAGATGGGGTGTCTGAGGGCTGCTGATTCTTCCACGATCGGGATCGCGACTGCGTTCCTTTGTGCGTCGCGTGCTGAACCTCCGCAAAAGGCCTGCGGCAGCACTCTCCTTCTTTACAGGCGTCTCTGGTTGTGACATCGGAGGAGCGGGAGACACCTGCCCAGGCTGGAGGTGTAAGTTCTTAACTCCTTCAGCCAGATCGTCGTCTCCATGGGTTCTTGCACGGGGGCGAGACCTCCTCCCAGTGTCCTTCTCTCCCGGAACCTGGTATTGATTAGTGTGAGCCGCTTCCGGAGGAGGCAGGTCAGGCATCTGGAGCATTGCATCTCCGGCCGATTGAGGAACGCCAAGGGCTCCTGGGTTCGTCTCCACTCTCTCTCGCTCAAGCTTCTCCTTGACTAGATAATAGATAGAGAGTAGAGGACTGTAGGCATTCAAAGGATCGTTCCCCAGAGGGACAGCTTCTGCGGATGGGGCCGAGAGAGTGTCCCGGCTGACAGAATTCCGGCGCTTGTAGAAATCGAACATGCCACGCTTCTTCTCACCGTGGCCGGCAGGTGGGTGGTCACGGATACTCGTTCGCACCGCAGTTTGATATTCTTCGGATTCTATTATTTTTGTGAGCTGGGTGGTGATATATTCAGTCGATCCGAAATCGAAGCCGGTCATCTTCTCTACAACGTCGGGGTCCAGAGGAAGTTGAACGGGCTCCCGGTGGGGGAGATAACTGTCTGGAGGCCCGCTGAACCCTTTGTTCATCCAAGGGTGGCTCATAATCTCCCCCAGACTTGCGCGCTGCTTGGGATCCGTAACAAGCATGCGTGAGATGATGCTACGACATTCTGCAAGAGCACTGTTAGCATTTATACAACACTCAAGATCAAAAGTCGTCATCACAAACCTGCAGTGAGTCCCTGGGGAAATTCAAATGCACCCTGCTTGATTTTGGCATGCAATTTGGGCATACTTTGGTCATCAAAGGGCACCTTTCCGCAAACCAGGACGTACAGGACAATCCCGAAACTCCAGACATCGACTTCCGGCCCAGTGTACTGTCTCGCCTGGAGCAATTCAGGGGCGGCAAAGTACAGGCTGCCACAGAAGGTCTTGAGCATGCTGCGGGGGGAGAACAGGTTACTCAAGCCGAAGTCGATGATCTTGATGTCACCCGTCTTGCTGATCAGAATGTTTTCGATCTTCAAGTCGCGATGGACGATACTATTGCGATGGCAATAATCCAAGGCACTGGCGATTTGGCGGGCAAACTTGCGGGCTTGCTTCTCCTTGAGCTTCCCATGCGAGATGATATAGTCGAGCATCTGGCCTCCATTGACGAGTTCGAACAGCATATACCAATGATAGTTGGTCCGCACCACATCGCGCATTCCGCAGATATACGGGTGATTGACGAGGCTGACGATCGCAGCCTCACGAGCCGTCCGAATCTCTTTCGATCGGTCCGCTCGCTCTGCGTCGCGCGAGCTACGGTGTTCCTCGGTGGACTGCCGAGGGACGATTTTCACAGCCACCTGGCATCGCAGTCAGTCCTGGGGTAGGGAATCGAGGGTCCATTCAACGAGCAACCTTACCTGTTCCCCAGTCTCGATATTTTTGCCAACTTTGACTTTACCCATGCTCCCGGCGCCCAAAGTCTTCCCTAGCGCCCACTGACCCGACGGGGTGGTGATTGGGGGGCGACGCTTCGATTGCATGGCAGCCGCCGGGTGTAGTCGTGACCCGGAGCCCGTTTGCGACCCACCCGCCGCACCTTCGGGCATGACAGGTCCCGCCGTCGCCATGTCGATGCTATCTCGCTGGTGACCTTGCGCGGAGAGGTTTCGCTGATGCCGGGCGGAGGTCGACTCCGGGCGGTAAGTGGCCGACGAGCGCTCCTGCGACCGTTCGCGGGAACTGCTGCGACGCGCAGACACGGGCGGTTGGGCCGCTCGGGCAGCCTCGTAATCCCGACGAGCGATGCTATCGAATACGGCCTGGTTCGCAGGGGGACGGCGATCATAGGACTGCGATTTGGAATGGGAGTGATGATGCTGGGCCTGGGGTTGGAGGCGTTGCGGCGAGGGCTGGGATGCGGTTGCGGGTCTGACCGCGACACTTCGAGTTCGCTGAGGGAGCTCGGACGAAACAGGGCGCGAGGCAGCAGGTCGGGAGGAGGTCGAGTGGCTGCGAACAACCGACGGCGACGCGGACGACGCAGCGGTGGACATCACGACCAGGGGGGCAGGAGACAAATCCCGGGATTCCAAGCGAGCTCCGACCGGATGCGTAAAGGCGAGGATCGAGTACGGAGTACAAGAGGGGAGGCGGAGGAGAAGAGCGCGCCGGTCAGGGAGCGGGCGGGGGAGGCGGCGTGTGCTGACGAGCGCTCAAGGGCAGCAGCGACAGCCAGCGTCGAGACGTCCAGCAAGCGACTCGAGGTGCCCCCATGTACGGGAGAGGAGCGAATGCGCGAGCGCAAGGGGGGAGGGAGAGAATGCGACGGAGCAGATGGGGACGGAGGAGGCCAGTCGAGGAGAGGAGGACAAGAGAGGGAGTTTGGGGAGTCCAGTAGAAGTGGAAGTGCAAGTAAGCTCAGGGTCGGGGGGGAAGTTGGATGAGTAAGGCAGAGGCCCGCATCCAGTCTAGTGCCGTGGTGCTGGAGGAGACCACCGTTGCGTTCCTTTCTTTCCCTCTTGGACGCTCTCCCCGTGTCGTCTGCCCCCCTTCTGCTGTGCCACTGATTGGCTTTGTCGTCTTCAGGGTCGTGGGGAACCAACTGACCGTGGTTGAGCCATCATCAATAATACGCCTCTCTCCCCTTTCACCCGGACCGCCGTGCGCCATATATGCAGGGGTATCACGGTCTCACCTGCGCCCGCCCACCCCCTGATGGTCTGGGACTCGAGCGAGGAGACTTCAGGTCGCTTGGGTCGAGTCTCGTTCATCCAAGCCGCACTGTGCAAGAAAGAACGGAACGCTCTCGTTACCCAAGGATCCGAAACAAGCCCGTCTGGAGTGCTGATCCCCCGTCGCATCAGTCACGGCCAGTCGCTGCTCATAGGCGGGTCCTCCGATCCTTTTCCAAGAAATCGACCGGTCTGACGTTGTCACCCATCGTGGGTTGTCCTCGGCAGCAATCGCATGTGGGGTTCACTGGAAATACGTACCCTCGTATTCTCGCTACCCGCCTGAAGTATACTAGCCAAGATCCTTCGCGGGCTCTATCGAGACTTCAGTCTCCTCATCAAAGAAGAAGCTCCGAAATCTTCGACACAATTCAAGGAGGTCTCTGATACAGCTAGAATGTCTCCAATTGATAATACGCCAATAAAGACAGTGTTGTTCAACGCGCCAGGACACAGGGATGCCCGTGGCCGAAGACACACAAGGCAGAAAGCAACGCGAAAAGATGAAACTCCTTTCAACAATAATCAATCATCCACTTCTTGACATCTCCAACCGTGACGCAATCCAAGAACAGCGAGCCACGGACTTCCACCTGTAACTCGATTTGAAACTTCTCCGCTAACACCAAGGACAACAAAGAGTCAATGCCGATGGAAGACAGCTCTGTCTCGTCTGACAACTCATTGACAGATACGCCCGTTTCTTGAGCAATCAATTCCATTGCACGGTGGACAGTCGGGCTGACGGCAGGAGAGGAATCGGGAGTGAGCGGTTGGGTAGCGGAACTGGAGTCTACACTGGTGTCTGCTGGCGGTACCTGATAGACGGGAGGGTCCGGGACAGGCATCGGTGCAGCGCAGGGTGCAGGTGCCATAGCCTTCGCCCTCTCCGTCTTTGCATCCGGTGGGCTAAACAACTTGTCTAGAAGCAGCCGGGGGAAACTGCGGAAGCATACGCCTTGGACCAGGCCGATAATTTGTCCTTCCTGGAGAAGATACAAATCGCCCTCGTAGAAGCCGGGCTGTCGGGGAGTGGGCAGCATCTTCACGTAGCACACATACCGACCGCCAGGAACCAACGGTCGGGCGAAGCGCATGGATTTCCAGCCAGGCGTGATATAGAAGTTCCGTCGAGGGTCAACCCCGTTTCCCCCATTGAGAATGAACCCAGTCAAGTGGGTGACGCTGTCGATATAGTGCGGCGGCACCGTCCATTTGCCCGGTTCTAAATGCTCAGGGGCAAGAAATACCTCGGCCATGGCTTCCATACCGTGCAGGATGACCGTTTGCATTCCTCGATACTTCTCTGAGTAATCGACAAGATTATTGAACAACGTGTATGCCATGTCTCGCGACAACCGGCTGGCTTGTCCCTCATCCGACAGACGCTTCAATTCGTGAATCCGACTGGTAACCAGATGAGTGACGGGAATCCATTCGTCTAGCCATCGCTCAGAGTCACCGTACTCTGCGACCGCAGTGGCGAAAGGCTCCTCAACTCGCTGGCCATGATCATCGACAGAATGCCAGAAAATCTGGACGGAGCCGACGGTGAAGTCTGCTTGGGCACGGATCTGGATCCAATGGGGCTGAGAGCGATTCTCTCGTGGTACGAGCCCATGTGCTACTTCCAAGTTTTTCACTTCGATTTCAGTGATTGAGATAGCAACATGAGGCTTACTCCGGTGATGCAGATACTTGGCCAATGTAAAGACAAGCTCGGCCTGGACCGACTATGGCGGGAAAGATGACACGGTCAGTGCTGTCTATGAAAGTGAATCGCCAAGACATGAGACTTACCGAAGGAGCAACTGCATAGTCATTCATTTTATGACCATCAATTGCCTCCAAGAAGTCCGCCTGCAGGATATCGCATTGAACAACGACTTCTCCCCGGGCTTCCTCAATGGTCTCCTCCACCAGATGATGTATCAGCGCAGTACGCAGTGATGGAGGAACATATGGCTGCAAGGAACTGACTGATATATCTTCACCCTTGGTCAGCATCCACTGGCCATTATACTGAATCCAGTAGTTCTTCATGTTCCATTGGTACGATGGAAGGTCAAGCAGCCGCAAACAACGCGACTCAAAGGGTGCATGCCAGGCGTGCCAGTCCAGTTCGACGCCAAAGTTATGCAGTTGGCCCATGCTATGCGCAAAAGTATACCAGTTGTCTTCATCGCGCTTCAGAGATGCGATCGTCTTTGTGGTTTCTGACATGGCCTTCTGGACAAACTTGCTGTAAGACGCATGGGGCCCGAGTTCCACCCAGACAGTCTTCTCATCTACCAAGCCCACATCACGAGCCGCATGGAGAGCATCGACAAATTGGACTGCTTGTCTGGTTGCCTTGCGCATGTACGACGCGTTGATTGTTTTGCCGTCAAATACACAATCAGCCAGCAAAGGGGATATCACCGGAATGCTTGGTTCTTTGAACGTAACACCACCGGCAATCTTCTCATATCGATCCAGTAAAGGTTCAACCTGGGCTGAGTGGAAAGCAAAGGGAACATCGACCCGGCTTGATTTCAAACCGTGGGCCTCGAGAGCGGACTGCATGTTGCTGATCTCCTCAACAGATCCACTGAGTGTGACATCGCCAGATCCGTTCAGACAGGCGACTTCATACGGCAGGTCAACCAAGATGTCTCGGATTTGATCAATAGACGCCCGAACTGCCAACATGGCATGCGTATTGGCCGTGCAGAGTTCTTGTAGCAGAAGGGCGCGCTGTCCCACGAGATAAATAGCATCACTGGCCGATAAAACTCCAGCAGTATATAAGGCGGCGAATTCGCCGAGGCTAGCTCCAATGACCACACAAGGTCTGACCCCAATGCTCTGCCACAGTCGACAAAGAGCAATACTGACACAGGCAATTGTCAGATGGGTGATGACAGGTGTGAACTCGGTTGTTCCGCGCTCAGCAGCGTTACCCGTGATGGCTTCCAAGAAGGAGGGGAATCCATGGTTGATACAGATCTCATGAAGCCTCGAGATTTGCAATTGAAACCAAGGATGGCTTTCATAAAGCTGCCGGCCAATACCGAGATAGAACGAACCCTGACCTGAAAATACAAATCCGATTGAGGGAGTCGAGATCGGACGCTGCGTCTCCACAATTGGCAAATACTCATTGAGCTTTTGCATCACTGTTTCCCGTGTATTCCCATGAACGGCGATCCGGTGACTGTGATGCATCCGGCGGGCCGTAGTTGTATACGACAGATGAGCCAAGTTGACCGACGGATTTTCGGCGAGGTACGTTAACAAACTCTGCAAGTTTCTTCCCAGGGAGGTTTTACTCGTAGCCGACACGGCTACAACAAATGTAGTTCGAGGATCCGTTTCGGCATCTGGCCGAATGGGAGGCTCCTCCAGCAATACAGTCGTGTTGCCACCAGCAGCACTAAAGTTGTTGACCACAGCATATCGCTTGCATGTGAGATCAGGGCTACGAGGCCACTGGACTTGTTCGTAGGGGATGCGGACATTCAGACGATCGAGGTCGGGGAATTTTGGGTTCAGTGCAGTTTTGATGCCGACGTGCTTATGGATCGCGTTCTTCTGCAAAATCAGTAAGACCTTCATCAGTGCCATCACTCCAGCGGCAGCCTCTCCATGACCTATATTGGCTTTGACAGATCCAATATACAACGGACGTGTGCGCTTGGGCGATCTAGGGCTGAAAACTGAGGTGATTGATTCCATTTCTGCGGCGTCACCTGCGTACGTTTTTAGACATGGCCTGAACCCACATAGTGCTGGAATTATATTCCCAAATATCTCACGTACCTGCTTGGGTCCCGGTGCCGTGCATCTCGATGTACTCAACATCCAGCGGGTTGACTGCTGCACTTTTCATGACATGACGGTATAAATCCGCCTGAGTCGGGGCATGAGGATGGGTGAGGGAGATAGCATCGGCTGAATGGTTTGTCGCAGATGCCAGGATCACACCCAGGATATTATCATTATCTCGTTGGGCATCATCCAGCCGCTTCATAATGACCGATCCAACTCCATCTGCCCGACAATAACCATCTGCGTTGCAATCAAACGTCTTGCATCCTCCAGTCTTGGAGAGAAAATGGCCGCGACTCAACCCGGCGAACCCATCACTGTTGGTCATCACATTGAGACCCCCCGCCACGACCATATTGGTATCTCCATGCAGCAGCGATGTACAAGCCAGTTGGATTGTCGCTAAGCTCGCCGAGCAAGCCGTATCACAATTGAAACTCGGTCCACCAAACTTGAAGAAATAATTGATGCGGCCGGGGGCGAAAGCCCGATACCCTCCCGGAATGAAATAAGTATCAACAGCCTGACCAGCGTTGGCTTCACGATAATCATCGCATGATTGGCCATAGAAAGTACTGACTCCTCGTCTATTGGTCGACTCGGTGCGATTGGGCACAAAGCCAGATTGTTCCATGGCTTCGTAGGCGGTTATCAAGGCCAGGCGATGCATAGGGTCAGTTTGTGCTGCCTCTCGTGGCGACATGTCGAAAAAAGCCGCGTCAAACAGCCCGGGCTGATCTATAAAGCAGCCAAAGGGAGTCACGCTGGTGTTTTTCGACTTGCCACTGGGGTCGGTGTGGGTTTCGACGTTGAATCGGTCCGCGGGGACTTTCTGGTGAACATCACGGCCCTCTTCTAAGAGATTCCAGAAGAGCTTGAGATCGTTTGCGCCACCGGGAAATCGACAAGACATTCCAACGATAGCGATTTTCGAGCTTTTCATATTGAGCGGAGTGTCATCGCTGTCTTCCGTCACCCAGTCCAGCATGTTATACGTCTGGAACTGGAATTCTGGATTTTTCTCTTTCCCGTGGTCAACCAGACTGGTGACAATGTCATTTGAGCAGCACGTATAGAGATGACATCTTGTTGAGACGTCTCCCAATAGGTTGAGAGCATTATCAGCCACAAGGTTCCAGCGGATCGTGCCCGTGAGCAACTCCAAAACGACCAATTCGAACAGCTGGCGTGGTGTGTTTCCTTGGAAGGGCGTGCCACTCCCCGTGGACAAAAGAGGTGCCGCACCAAGCACGACCCGGTCGACGACTGATTGATCTATACCTTCGAGGATCAAGGTAGAATGGGTGGAATTGTATATGTGCGGTGCGTGGCACAGACCGCCGTATACAGGCAACGGCCCATATCTGGACGAGCGAAGCGTTCCAGAGACTCGAAAGACCTTTCGCAACTTTACCGGTGGGCCACTGATCGTGACATCTCCTTGACTACAAGAACTGACAAAGAGGTTGTTTGGTACAGGACAATGCTTTGGTGCGGGTCAGAAGGGACACAACAGAGCTTTGCGTATGGGTCGGATTTGCTCACACTAGATGCATTGAAATTGTCCAGTTCTTTTTGAATAATATCTTCATCCATATCCATTACTACTGTAGCCCAGCTCTCAGACGGTGCACCAGTCTCGCGTGCTTCAATGCTTTGGGAGATTTCATCCACCAATACTCCCGTTCTAAAAGCAATTCGCACGGCTTCGGCGCCAATCTTCGGCAGGTCTGCCAGCGTGGTTGAAGTAATCACTGCAGCCGCCGCCAGCAGGCCTATCCCAATACCGGTGAAACATGTCGTAGGACTGGAGAACTTGAATTGATCTGGATTTCTTTCGAAGTGGCTGTCTGTTGTCAGCAAAAATTCCATGCCCCTAATCATCAACACGAACCCAGCCCTTACCCAATGAAAACTGCGATGTTCAAAAGAGACAGAAGAGCGCCTTCTAGAGCGCCGGTCAAAGGACCTCGTTGCCAGTTTTGTACCTCCGCCAAGTCCAATGCATTTTCAAAAGGGGGCAGAAGCGACCTCAGATTCCCCGGTAGTCGTCGAATCTCCTCTCTCAACACTGCAGTCGTGTAGACAAGAAAGGCATGCAGGGTGGGATCGTCTTTGCCTTTGCTTCGTTTACGAAGCCGCCGAAACACATCTTGGACATCGTCAGGGGGCAATGTATTGGGGAAATAGAACAGCTTGTATTGGTTTTGGTTAATCATGTTGCAGAATTTGGCTCTTGCTCAAGATAGAGACAAGGAGTTGACACTCTTTGCTTGCAGCTTACTTTTTATACGTCTTGAGGTCGAGGTACAGATGGTATCTAAATCAATTAGCGCGTGTTGGATACATTCTCCCAAAAGGAAGGTCAGGGGTCACTACCCCTTCGCTATCTTTTCAATAGCCTATCACCAATCTCACATCTCCCGGGGATATAGCATGTTATCCAAGTCCACGGCCGAGGACCCTTCAGCGTACCTTCAAAAACCAGCGTTTATGACCACCCTGAAATCTAAACGCCACCCGCTTTTCGCGAGCCAGTTTCATCAAAGTATCCTTCACGAAAGGCTCAATAACCTGCTCTGAGATATCCACGGGAAGCTTCCCATAGACAGACTCGATCAGTTCAGCTTGGGTGGCCGATCCATCAGGATTACCTTTCTCCTTCCCTGAACGAACCTTGTCTAGTGCGAGTATAATTGATTGTTCGCGGCGCTCCCTCAGTTGTAACTCCTGCTGAATCTTCCCTTTCAGATCTTTGATGACGTCTCCATGGCCCGGATAGCCAGATCGGCCATTCATGGCCCGGATCTTCTGTAAGCTTTGCATAGACTCCTCCAAATCTTCCATGGCTGCTGTCCCATGGCCCAGAATCATATCACCCGTGAAGACAGCCTCCTCTTCCTGCAGAAAGAAGCAGGTATGATCCGTCGAATGGCCAGGAGTGAATACCGCCTGCACCGTTGCACCCTCAACCGCGAATATCTGTCCATCGAGAATAGTCTGCTGACTCGCATCCGGATCGTATTTGTAGACGGAGCCCTTCAGACCGGGATCGATACGCAGCAGATCATGCACGCCCTCAGTGTGATCGAGATGCCAATGCGTCAAGAGCACCCCACTAATCGCCACGCCTTGTTCTTCCACAAGAGTGAATATGAGCTCTGCCCAGCTTGGACGACCTTCTCCACTGTCTATCAAAAGACGCTCTGACCCCGTCCCAACGAGGTAGGTATTAGTTCCTTGGAGCTGCATCTGCAGGAGAAAGGCATAAGCAATCTTGTTTTTAGCTCCCCGTGATATGCGGGGTTCTTGAAACGTACCTCTCCGGGATTTCCTCCCAGCACACGTAATACCCGAGGACTTAGTTTCTCGACTTCAGGTAATTCGGGGAGGGACTGGGCTCGGGGGCCTAGCTGCTCCGTCAAGGCCAAGATGTGAGAGTATCGGTCCATGTTGAGAGCTAGTGGGGACTTTGGATCAGGGTGTCTTGGGTGGGGGAGTGTTTAGTCTGACACAAGTGGAATGTGACTGATAGAGGACTATCCGGCTGAGAACAATAGTAGATTGAGGTGAGATTCACAGCCAGTGCAGTGAGGACTTGTAGACTGTTTCTTATCTCATGGAAATGATGGTCAAAGGGAAGTTTGCGTCAGCCCAAGACCATATTTACGGTGAGTATTTATTCCAGGACTCTGTCTAAGAATTGACGTCTTCAGGCCAGCCTTTGATGTCTATACTCCAACACGATGCCTTAAGACAAGAGCAAATGTGAATGTGCCTTTGAAGCTTATTCCCCACTTCAACACCACAATGATATCCCCTTAGGGCTAAGTGATAGTCGTCTCAAGCACCCACATCAGGGAGGTCTCCCAGCCCAAGAATCTCAGCATCCAGTGAGCCAGCTCTTCATGAACTAACGCACCCTCCAAAATCTATTCACTGTGTTCTGGATAAAACCACCGCTCAGACCTTCTGTATATAGTACCCACCATTCGGTAATCCCGATCTGACGAGGCAATCTCCACGAGCTGAATGATCAGAGTCTGACGAGTGTCACCCCCCAGATCTCTGTAATCTTGTTGTGGCATCCCTACATCATCTATGGGTATTCCTGTCAATGCAGGACTACCAAAGAGGCTTTCGGAGAAATCTTCGAGGGGCCAAATTCTCCGGCTCCTGTAAAACGCCTAATTCGGAAATACTGAGGGCTTGGATAATCGTAGCTGGAATTCGGGGTCTATTGTCACTCTGGGGAAATACTTGGCTTCTGATAGCTTACATTCGGCCGAGGTATTATCAGAATTCAGGGAGCTCTGGCCAGGGAGGGACTGTTTCCAATTCTGTATAATCCCAAAAGTGGTAGTATTGATCCTTGCACTTTAGAGTTTAGCAAGTCGCAGTAGATGGGTTGAATGATCCCAGAGTAATATGACATCAACCTGGGCTACTTCTCGCAAATAATCAGCCAGATTTGCTTTCTCGCAGATAATCCTGATAATATGTGATAGTGCCTGTCTGAACTTGAAAAAGAGAGTGAGCAAAATAATCATGCCACTTGAAGTGCGCAGGAAGTATTCAAGGAAGTGGTGAGGTTGACTACTGAGACTGCTAGTCATGCAATGGGAAAATGGTCTTCCTCAATACTTCTTGGATATACTACCCCTCCTGTTATGTCTGTATATGGGTAGTTGGGTCTTGTACTGGTCGGAAGTATACCATTTTCTATGGGGCCCCTGGAATACCTGAGCCGCTCAATAATAACCAGTACGGCCATCTATTCTATATGAAGAAGCCAGTAATTAAAAACATCAGTCATCATATCTCTAGGCAGCCTTTTTCTTTCTGGCGGGAACAAGTGCGGTGCTCCGTCCAAGAACAAGGGCTACCTCGTTTGCTCGCTCTCCCAACCTTTGTGAGAAAAGCAGAATGAAGCATGAGTAGAACTGCGTAGTCATAGGCAAGCATATTTGTCTGCAAAAGCATACTATATTGTCTATGACATTCCTTTCCCATCTGTTCTACCAATTCTATAGTTCTATAGTGATGTATATATGCTGCGCCACATACAATGACGATGGTGTGGCGGTGCACCTGATCGGAGAACCAAGTGGATCATCTTGAAGAGCTTCATCCACCCTGCCGTTATTACCTTCCCTACCTTCCACATCTGCATCCCTCTTTTTCCTTTCGTCCATATAATGTGCCGGTCCACACACTAAACGGTAAGTCATTAAACCCACCAGGTCCACCGCTCACTTTCCAACATTGACGATGCGTCATCGTCCAGTTTACCAGCAGTGAAGCCAAACCCGCACCGGCGTCGCAATCGCAGACATGGCCAGCAAACGAACCCGCGCCGCCTTTGAAGCGGACCTTCAAGCACACCAGTCCCCCTTCGCCTTCTACGGAACACCGCTACCCCCTCTCGACCCCAGCGTCCGCGACGATGGCTCCTACACACCAATCTGGAAGCAGGAAGTGACCGACGACCGGGGGAGGAAACGCCTTCATGGTGCCTTCACCGGTGGATTCAGTGCCGGGTGAGCCCACGATCATATGGATAGCGTTGGACAGCACACTAAAGAGCGGCCCCAATTCGCTTGTTTTTCTCCAGGTATTTCAACACCGTCGGCTCGAAAGAAGGATGGACCCCCGCGACATTTATGTCATCGCGCCAGAACCGCGCGAAAGATAAACCCCGCGAGCAGCGGCCGGAGGACTTCATGGATGATGAAGATATCCGTGAAGCGGAGGAAGCGCGTAATCTCCGTACGGCGGAGGACTTCGCAGGCTTCGGGTCGACGGGGGCGGACCCTGTCCGTCGGGGATTCATGGACCTCTTTCGGACGGGTGGGGAGACGATGGGGGTGAAGCTGTTGAAGAAGATGGGGTGGAGAGAAGGACAGGGAATTGGGCCCAAGGTACGCCGCAAGGCTGATCTTGGGGATGGGGCGGATGCCGATAAGACGTACCTCTTTGCGCCAGAGAACCCGCCCATGGTTGCGTTCATACACAAGACGGATCACAAAGGGCTAGGGTTTGAGGGGGAGTCTCGTCTGGAATCACGCAAAGATGAGGAACACGAATCTGATGACGATGCGGATCCGTTCTTTGGTCGTCGGTTGACGGACCAGACTAAGCCGAAGCAGCCCAAATCGAAGGAACCTCGCCGCGGAGCTTTTGGTGTTGGGGTGTTGAATGACACTGGGTCCGATGACGAGGACCCATACTCCCTGGGGCCGCAGATCTCCTATAACCGTGTCATTGGAGGCGACAAGAAGAAGAAAAAGAAGAAACCGAAATCCGCCGAAGAGACGAAGCCCACCATCGCTTCCTCCAATCCTCTCCTCAACAGCAAGCCCGTCTTTATCTCAAAGAAAGCAATCGCAGCAAAAGGTTCTGCAGGGTTTCGCAAATGTCACGATGGGCGTCTACCGCTGGATGGGTTCCTCCTCGCTGATGGAATCTCCGGCCTTGCAATCTCAACTCAGGAGAAGAGATACACGCCAGAGGTTCCCAAAGACTGGAAATCCAATAAAACACCCTCCAAAGACAGGGATGCGTCGTCAAATTATGTTTCTACGGCAGAGGCAGCTAAAGCGTCTTCTCTGAATCCCTCATCTAGAGCTGCGCTTCTGGGGGAGGCTCAATTACCTGGGCAGTCCATATTCGACTGGATGACCCCCGAAGCCCGGGAGAGGATCGTAAAGCTTACCGGACGGACAGACCTCCCACAGGCACGCGGGGAGAAAGCTCCCAAGGGCTACGAGGCCTCAGATGCACAAAAACGGCGGGGGCTGTGGGATCTTGTCCCTAAGTTGGATAAGCAGGTGGCCGTCCAGGCCTTAACACGAGCCGCCAGCGGTTGGATGCCATACGCTGAGGACCTGGACAAACGGTCCCGTTATCGAATCTACCTTGAAGTACGAGCAGGACTTCGCGACAGCCTCCCTGAGCGTGTGCCGGGTTCGACTACGGATGAGTGGGTTGGGGAGCTGAACGAATTCGCTCGCGCCGCCGAAGTGTTCAAGCCGATGTCTGGGATGATGGCCTCTCGGTTTACTTCTGCCTCGTCAGGACCGAAAGGCTCCACGGATGAGGCGCCATCCGACTCTGCCGACGGTCTCCTGGGCAAACCAGCCAAGAAGCCGGAAGATCCTGCAGTTGAGGCGGCGAAAATCGGCATGTTTGGACCGATGACTCGGAGCCACCTTACCTTCTATCCCACTCGCTTATTATGCAAACGATTCAATGTGAAACCTCCCAGCCATGTGCAGGGCGATCCAGGCGAACAACGGGAACGGGCGGACGGCTCGTCTGGTGGGCGTTTCCAATCGGCTGGGTACCAAGGGGATACCGGGGCAAAGGAACTGATCTCTCGCGACGCCATGAACCAGCTTATGCTGCATGTTAATGAGACTACGGGAGGAGATTCGGACGGGGCTCCGTCGCAGGAAGTACCCAAGCCAGTGGTGGTCGAACCGGAGCGGAATGAAGCACTAGAAGCTGAACGGCCTGGGGAAGCGGTGTTCAAGGCCATCTTCGGCAGCGATGATGAAGACGACGACGATGAGATGAGCTAGCGAGGATATGTAGTGTACCTGACACCTGACTGATTACCCCTTACACCTCCAAGTGACATGCTTCCCGCCATGTGTTGGCTGTAGACGAGAATAGAATCGTCGGTCCCTCGTGGACCGATGCATGTATGGGGAAGAGACTCCAACTGGCACATCTGAGCTCACCATGGCCCATGCGGAGAATTCATTCTTTTCGGGCAGAAATTGCACGCAGTCTTTGACCACTGCAGTCATGAGGAAAGGGAAAAAAAGCTGGTGACGCGGCCGCGTAAGAAGCGGTCAATTGCGAGGATTTATAGTTGTTGATGGTCGGCTGCGGTTTCCTTCCCCTCATGGCCTGATCCTGACTACCTTATTATCTAACCACCTCGTCTTCCTCCTTCATCTCCTCCCTTCTTTCCTTCCTGCCTCGCCGTCTCGTGGTTCGCAATCCCCGCATCCTCTTTCCCCTCCACGTCATGACCATCGCATCCCACCCTGGCCACAGCTAAGCTATCTCCAGCGAACACCGCATCGCATCGTCATCCTCCCCTCAGCCACTATTACAAACCTCTCCCTTCCTCGTTCGTCTATCGAGGCAGGCTTCACTCATCTCCCCCTGAGCTGATGGATCTCGATCCCCGATCTGCTTCAAGATGGTGTGTACCCTCTCCTCCCAGGAATCCGTGGGCAAGGGAGGCCCTGTGCTTCCTCTCCGACCCCCATGATCCCGCCGATCCTAACAATCCGTCGCCCACAGGGTTGTTGCTTCTCCCTATTCGTGTCGCGTGACAATGCCCACTCCGACCGCGGAGTAACGACAGAAGATGCTCCAGCCGTCGTTTCTCCACACGTCGTCGGCCATGATGCCCTCTCCACCTCCAACACCGCCACAGCAACCACCTTCCACCCCTCGCGCAGCGGCGGACCCTCGGCCACTGCGCGGGTGGTGGTCCGGACGGCGCCGGAGGACTTTCCTCTCGGGGAGCACTTTAATGCGCCCATCCGCCCCCATGTCTGGTACAGCAAACGACGGCTGTGGACGCGCGCCCGACTCGACCAAGAGCGACAGGAGTTCTTCGAGACTCGAGTCACGGGCCGATCGGAGATCTGGGCCGCCTTGGACACGGCCATCACGCTGATGCAGGCTGGCGACTTGGAGACCGCACAGGGCATCGTCGACGCTGCGGGTGTGACCGTGCCCACGGGCGATTTTTGCCAGGGGTGCTATGACCAACAGGGTGTGCTGTATCGGTTGCCGCAGTGCATCGTTAGCGACCCGGAGAACTTGGCGCCGGAAAGCACCCACAACGATGAGCTCTTTGATACCGATGACGGGAAAATGTCTCTTGACGAGGCATCGGACGATGAACTGATCACCGAGGATGTTGAGCGCCGTCGCGACGAGAAGGGTAAGACCAGCGAGCGCGACTTGATCCGCGTCACTGCGCGGTTGAGTGATCGTGATGGGCCGGACCTAGTTGTCTCTGTCAGGGAGGCTCAGAGCGTGGGACATCTTGCCCGGAAAATACAGCAGGAAGCCGGAGTATGTTGCTCAACTTCCCCTCGCTTTCTTTCTATATCCCAGCGATACTCTGTATCCACTGTATCCATCTGGCTAACAGGGAACGTGCAGATCCCTAAGATCCAGCAAGTCCGCATTGTATACCTTGGCAAAATGCTCAAGGAACATGCATCTCTTGTCGACCAGGGATGGAAAGCAGGCAACGTCGTTAACGCCCTGGTCGTCGCTCGACATTAATTCTAATCTACTATCAACCATCCTTATTTTACGCTTTGACGACATGCACAACAATGATGAACACGAGTCTCCGATGATTATATGATATGGTCTGTTTACCTGACCCCTGGATGTTGTGAATCTAATCTCTCCTTAATATCTAACTTCTCCCTTGTCCGTGTTATGGCGTTGCATGTGTTCTTCATTTCAGCGCAATACCCATTTGATTGAACATTCCTCTTGTCTTAATTCTTGCAGCTACTTTGTGTGTGATCGCTTTTCCCCTTCGCTTCCCCTTCGTGAATGAGCATCGTATCTATTTTATATTGTTGTTTTATATGGAGTTGACAGGTGGTGGATCATACTGATAACGTGTGAACCGCTACATGTAGTATACATAACTTGCATGCTTCGCAGTGTACCCAGACTTGGTGTAAAATGCGGTAGATGGAAAAGAAACGCAAAAAATAATGCATCATCCGTGAATCGAACACGGGCCTCATCGATGGCAACGATGAATTCTACCACTAGACCAATGATGCTTGCCAAGACTCTCAGACGAAATCTGATTCGCTGGTTGGAAAGTGCGTCCCAGGATTGAAATAAGACGTAGCAACAACCTTGGAAGCTGTCTACCTACACAGTAGGCGAAATGTCATCATGACTTTTTCACAAGATCCAAACATATGGTATGATCGTTGAGGCTGTATCAAGGGGAAAGCTATGTAGCCTGTCTGTGGCTATCATAGGTGTGATGCAGTGAGGGCGTGCCCCCGCCTTGTGGTGAATATACCCCGGAAAAATAGAAATATATTTCTGCAAGCCTTGCATGTCTGGCATACGTTATGAAACACACCCACCAGGCTGATGGACGTGTGTCTCATCCCAAGTCGAACAACACCCCCAATTACGCACTTCTTAACACCAATAAGCAAAATACTACCCCCCATGGAAGATCCAGACACAGTGACCGGATGCTCGCGCTGATCCATTAACGAATCTCAGGTATCTCAAACTGGTCCATCACACCCACCGATAGTAGAGAACCAAAATATTCAACAATTTGAAGCACAGGATAATAGACACGGAACAAAATGCAATGAGCTAGGTACAAACAATAAAAGATACAACTAACCAAACCCCCCCAAATCACACCAAACGTCCGTTTTCAGCTTCCTTGCCCTTGGGCGTGCTTCCAGACCGTCGCTTGAACACTCGACATACGAACGTGACGCTTTTGACGAGCCCCCTCACTAGGGATGTGGGGTTGTAATGCTTGACTCGGAACATGTAATACAACACGACGGTTCCTGCGATGTTGAATCCGATGTAGGCCCATCCGAGGCCGTAGTTGCGCCAACGCTGGCTATAGACTGAGGGAGGAAAGGGATATAGTTAGTTATTGTGCAAGCAGGTCTAAGGTAATAGGGGCTTATGTATGTATATATTCCAGGATGGACTTACAGATGTTACTGGTCGCCAAGTACTGGTCTGCGTTATCGAGCTGGCAGTATTGGCAGCCCTGGGTTGCAGAAGGGTTGTACAGGTTTCCCGGGGCGGCTTGTAGATAGGGGCCCATGTACTCCCCACAGGTCATGCCGGAGGGCGGATTGAACACGCTCAGTTCCTGCGAGGAACATTCGATAGGTCGACCGTGGAGACCGGTGCCTGTGAGGCCGGCGATGAGATACGTCAACGGGGAGACGCGGTACATGAAGATCCAAAATCCGGGGAGTGCGTTGGGTGGCTGCATCACGCCGTTGAAGGTGAGGGCCATGATGAACAGCAGTGTTGCGATGGTACCACCCGTTTCGGCGTCGGGTAAGGCGGAGATCACTAGCGTGGCGAATGTGGAGGTGAAGAGATAGAATTGTACGACGAAGAGTAGCATCAGTCCCATCCGATGGGCGGCTTGGTTGGCGCCGTAGATTGGGTAATAGTATGCGGCCCAGGAGATTACACCGGCGAGGATTTGGTATGGTACTTCGACCATGACGTTGGCGATGATGAATGCAGCCCATGAGTATGCCTTGGATGGTCTTTCGCGAACTTCGTAGAGGGATCTTTGCACGACGAACTTGGGCATGATTCTGATCACTGTTAGATTTGTGACAAATTGAGGGAAAGGGTAGTGCTACGACTTACTGTTGCACCAATGTGGAGAAAATTGAGGTAAGCATGAACGCACTGAAGAGTACATCCTGGAAGCCCTGCTGGTTGTTATCGGGTTTGAAAAACGTAAACCCGATAAACAAAGACGAGAGCGTAGCCAGCAGCAACTTGGCCCATATGTATCCCGGCTCACGCCAGTACTGCTGGAATACTCGATGGGTGACGTGCCACAGTTGATTGGTAAAAGGCATAGCATATTCTCCATAGGTTTTTCCCTCATCTTCATTGGTATCAGAGGCGGAGCCGCGCTCTTGGTGAATTCTATCGATCTCCTTCTGGATGTCCTTTGCCTGCTGACTTTCATTCCATACAGCAGGCCAGTCCTTAGTCGCCTTGCCGGATGCACCAGCACCAATGATTTCCAACATATACTCGGCCGGCTGTGTTATGTTAGCAAAAGTGGGAGGTTTTGACGACGGCAACAGGGTAAACACACATTCTCAGACGGACCGCAGGTCCTGGCCCCATTTCCTTCAAAGTAGTCAAGCATGGTACGAGACTGGTCTCCTATCTGCCCAAAATATACCGTCTTGCCTCCCTTGGCCAGGAACAGGAGACGGTCAAATTGCTGAAATAGAAGTGCACTAGGCTGGTGAATCGTCGAAAGAACAGCTTGTCCATGGTCTGCGAGCTTTCGGAGGAAGGCAATGATGGACCAAGAACTCTGTGAGTCTAGTCCGCTTGTCGGCTCGTCCAAGAAGATCAGCAATGCTGGTTTCGCGGCGAGCTCAACTCCGATTGTCAAAAGCTTTCTTTGCTCGACGTTCAGACCTTCCCCTGGTGTACCGACAATCGCCCCAGCAAAGTCCTGCATGCCAAGCATGTCTATAACCTCTTCGACATACTTGTATTTCTCCTTTTTGGACACCGACTTTGGCTGTCGCAGGAGAGCACTGAATCTCAATGCTTCCCTCACCGTCGTCGTAGAAAGGTGCAAGTCCTGCTGTTGAACATACCCGGTTTTTCTCTGGAAGCTATTATCGAGACCCTTCCCGTCGACAAGCATATCCCCAGTCACGACACCAATCGACACGCGCTTTGCGAGGACATCCAGAAGGGTCGTTTTACCAGCTCCAGAGACACCCATAAGTGCAGTAAGAGTACCCGGCTTGACCCAGCCAGAGACATTATCCAGTAAGCGGCGTTGGCCTCCTTTGACAGGAATATCATAGCACACATTGCGCCACGTGAAAATGCTGTGCTGTTTCGGAATAGCAGAGGGATTTTTCTCGTTTTCAGCAGAATCACTCTTCACCTGAGTAGCATCCGTGGAAACACTTTCTTCGCGACCCTTTTTGTCATTGCGCATATATGCCGGCACATGTCCTCGCCGGAACACCAAATACTCAGCCTTTGATGACGTTGCAGAGTTGAGCTCAGTGGCAATCAGATAAACTGCAGTGAAGAATATCCAGAACCCGATCAAAATACCGAGATTTCTCCACTCGTGCGCATAGGTGTAGGTGTACTGCGATTCAATAAAGGCATCGCCAGATACCGTTCTCTCACCCGCAACAGCACCTCGAACCGAACATATGAAGGAATCGCCACTTAGTTGGGGATATGCTGGAACAAATTGCGAGCAGGTAAACCGTCGTCCGTGGAACTCATTTGCAACCAATGCTTCAAAGGTATAAAAGACTGGGTTGATCCATCGAATCCAACTGAACCATGGGATATCTGACATTTGAGGGACGGGAATCACGAAACCTGTATAGATGACAATAGCAAGGACAATTACACCAGCCATAGCCATTGCTTGTGCCAGAGTTTTGGTCGCTGCAGCGAGGGTTCGGAAAATTCCGGACATGGCAAAGGTGCTCAGGAACGTGAAAAGGAAGAAAATGAAGAAATGAGACGCTGCGTAGCGCTAAAATGGTTCGTTAGTTATGGATCGAGGGGAAGGTGTCCAAGAGAACCTACCAGACCGGCCAGGAAGTAGAAGATGATGTTGAAAACCACAGCAGATACAAACTTCACCGGAATATCTGAAACAATACCACCAAAAGCTTCGGTAAATGGGTGAACAAAGGCATATGATGCCTGCTTCTCAACGATAGGTCTCTGATCGTAGAGAGAATTGATTTCGGTGATACTGATCAGGGCATTCATGCTGCATAGGAGTTAGCTTTGTATACAGGTGGGTATTGCACATTTTGACAGGCGTCGCCGTAACCAGATAGATATCCGTGATGCGGTAGGAAGGCAAGACTTACAGGACGGCGAAGAAAAGAGCAGCGCCCTTGCTCTGAAATCCAACCGTGGCATTCGGAGTCCTAGAAAGCTTAGCAACAATTCTTGACCTCGACACTATTTACGAACCCGTAGTAAATGGAGCCAATAATCAAAGACATAGCAATACGACCGATGACCGTTGTGAGGGTAGAAGGTTTGTCATTCCATATCCTGGACAAATCAGCATTTGAAACAAGAGAAATATATTTGGACATCCAGCATTACCTTTGGTAGGCTCTGATAGTGCAAAGCTTGACCTGCATGGGGATGGAGATGACATAAGGGCTCTCAGGGCGGACATGCTTTGCCTGTCTCATTCTCTTCATCTCACCAAAAGCCTGTTCGGATTCTCCTCCCGGAGGGAATTCCTGGAAACGTTCCTCTATCTCCTTCTGGACCTCAGCATACTGCGGACTGTTCTTCCAGTATTTCTCGAAGTCATCAGGTGTTCGTGGGACTTTGTTCTCCATCCCTTCGCGCGGTTGACGTTCCTGAGGGTTGGTCACAGATGTTAAGAAGTCACCGGTCGTTTGACGCGGAGGGCAGTACCAGCCCATGTCAGTGAAGTAATCTCTTGCTTCATCACATGGTCCGAAGTAGATCTCTCGACCCTCGTAGAGAACAATCGCCTTGTCAAATACGTCGTAGATGGCTTGTGATGCTTGGTATATCGCGACGGCGTGGCAGCTGCCAACTAGATTGGCAGACATCCGCAACGCCTCAACGAATTCAAGAGCACTTGCCGAGTCCAGACCACGGGTGCTGTTATCCCATGCTGCGAGTGGGGCGCCAGATACTATCTGCCTGTTAATCGAAATTGCAAGGGGCCGAGACTCAGGAGTTTACATACATGCCATCTCTGCAATACTACAAAGGCGTTAGCAATGGTTGAAGTATGACCCAGGGATACATACCTAACTCGCTTCCTCTCGCCTCCAGAAACCCCACGAACATAATCATCCCCCACTAGGAGAGCGTTAGCATGAAGCTGAAGACATAGAACCACTGAAGCTGTAAGCGGGTCTCAACATACCCTTAGTGTTACGCGTGTGAGACAAACCCATGATAGCCATAATAACTTGGGTGATATGTCGCGCATATTGGCGTCTACTCATGCCCAACAAGCGGGTCTCCGGAGTTCTTGCCGCAGCAGCGAATTCAAGCGTTTGGCCAACAGTCAGATGGGGAAAATGCTTGTCCACTTCCTGGTTGTACACCACCTCGCCTTTGAACTCCTTGTGCATCCTCTCCATAGAGATACCATTGTATTGAATTTCCGAGCTCTTTCGAAGCTTCAACCCATGGAGCTCGCCGCAGAGGGTCTTGAGAAAGGTAGAGCAGCCACTTCCGGGTCGTCCTAGAACAATCAATAATTCACCGCTCTTCAGAAGACCGTCAAAGTTGCGCAGGATGTGTTTCTCTGGGGAACGTTTCGCGAAGCTGAGATACTCCCAAGGTCGTAAAGGGGCCAGCAAAGTCGAAGCGACGGTTTCTTGGTATTGTAGTTCCGAGCCGGATCCTGAGACGTTCATATTCTGGAAAGCGACACCGGTCGAAGCGGGCCGTGGAATACCCTCTCTATCCATCAACTTCAGTCTCATTCGAGCCCATTTGTACTGGTCGAATTTGTCGCTGGTCGGATCGAGAACCGGGTCATTGAGCTCCATATTGTCAATTGTATCCTTCCTCTCCAGGCCAACCCCCGAGTCGACAGGGCGATGCCTTGGGAAGTTGGAGGCGATACGATTTAGCTGCGCCCGGTCTTCAGGCCGCATTTGCTCCATGACCGAGCTATCTTGGCGTGATGCTCTCGATTGTCTCCGAGATATCTGCCGGGAGGTGGTCGTCTCATCGTGCTGGACGGTGCTCGAGCGACTAGTGTCGCTGGTGCTGTCGCTCTGAGCCATCCTCGCGGTAGCACCAATCGAAGGGAAGGAAGGTCGGATGGCTTAGTTCAAAACCTCAGATGCAGCAAAGCTCCAGCGCGTTGGGCAGCCAGGGACTCGCACGCAGTTTTAAGGATAGCAAGGGTTTGCCTGCGCAACGCGGATCAAAGCTCTCGGTTTCACAGGTGAAGTTCCTCGCACATTTGATTGGGGCATCCCCGCCCTATAAAAGTAAGGTATTCTCAAAGTACTCTCGGGACCATATTAGGCGGGACGAGCGCAATGTGAGACCCCAGCTTGAGGTTCCATGGGGTCAGCCAGGGCATCTTGCGTACTATTTGTCCACCGGTCCAGTGGTGATGTCATCACCCCCGATGGCCCATTCACCGTGTGACTGTACTTCAGAGGGGGATTGGGCACGCTAAACAATGAAAGGGTCACCAAGAGATTCCAGTGGCCGAGAGGTTGTCTAGGCGGGCTATGGAAGAAGGGGTCACCACAGTGGCGGGTTGGGGTTGCGACACGGCCGGATGCGGTGGTATCAGCGAAGACCCGCACCGAGCAATCACGGACAGAGGATCAGGGGAAATAGAGGTACAACCTGCGGAGAGACAAATCTGTATTGATCTGCGCTGCATCATGTCATGTTGAATTCAAAATTGCCCCTCGGAGGTTGCGAGCGAGTAGTCCGATCACAAAGCGGATCAACATTGCATGTTCCGGCCGTGTCCGCAGACTGCTGTCCGCTGTGCGCTGTTCATCTGGGCGATTGTCCGACGGGAGAAACGGAATAGCTCACTCTGTAGTAGCGACTACTACAACGCAGACCCGCATTGCTTATTCCGCTTTTTGGTCCTACTGGGGATTGGAGTGGTCAAGGACATCCGCAGGCCATGCATGGCTGACAGCAAGGATCGACAGTGTATTCACACCCCGCCGACTGACAGATTAGGTATACCAGAACTTAGTTTGAAGTAGACAGCCTTGCTTCCAGCAAAAGCCTTCTTGATTTCCGTTTAGGTCATTATTGAGGGCATCAAGCCCTGTGAGTGATGGGAAGCAGAGGGAGGATAAATTCTCCGACGCGTCAGGGCGACGTCGCAATCGATCCATCACCCGACTTCTCGAGATCCCCTCTGCTCATTCCTTGGTAACCTTGAAGTTAATCTCGTGATGTTCCTCATAAAGAGAATCTGACGATGTATTGACGGTGGCAGAAGAACCGTTGTTTGAGCGACGTGTATCCCTCTGTGATTCCGTAGCATCCCAAGTCGAAACCCTGTTGTCATCTAATTCCTTCATCCCCATATCACATGGGTCCGAAGCAAGTTATCCCCGAAATTTCCATCCGGTCGTCCCTCTGGACCAGTTGCAAAGAAAGCAAGGCGGTTGAAGGAGTCAAGGTCAGAGGAACCTCACCGTAACCTTCTCGACTCCCCCACATCTCCACCCGTGATGATCCCTCACCCGCAGCCAATCATCTCCTCGGGACTGCCCCATCGGCACCGCCAGCAAACAGAGCAAACATCGCTCGAAAAAGAACGGGAAGAAAAAAAAGTTACGCCGACGCATCCAACATCGATGTCCATTGCTGTGGTAGACACCCCCAACAGGTTGTTCTGGTCTACAGGCGGGAAAATTCGATAGTCGCAGGGATATCTCGAATCCAATTGACCGGAGACTTTACAAGATCGTCTATCTTTCGCCCGTGGCTCATCTTTCGGAGCGCGCGCGCATAACTTATTCTCTCTTACCTGTCTACCACCAATTGATAGACCATTATCACCGCACATTATGACAGATATACAAAAGACTCCGTTCGTCAAGGAGCTCGCCTCCAGCGGTATGCGATGCACTACATTCACTCATCCGCCCCGATTCCCCCAATCGCACACATCCCCTCCTCCCAGCCGAAATCTAACACCATCCAATCCCTCCAGACAAGAAAATCCGCGACAAAGCCACCGACTCCCTCATCCTCTTCCTGCGTTCTCGAACGGACCTCTCGCTCATCGAGCTCCTCAAATTATGGAAAGGACTGTTCTTCTGTACGTACTCCCATCCCCGCCTCCACAGAACACAAGAACCACAACTAACCCAACCCACCAAGGCTTCTACCACTCCGACCGCCCCCTCACCCAACAAGCCCTCGCCCGTAACCTTTCCTACGCC